>CBMN011744480.1:0-10760 GCA_000582825.1 Hordeum pubiflorum | reverse complement strand
CACTTAGCTTCAGTTGAGCTTTCAACCCTTATAGCTTTGTGCATCATTTGCATGGCAATCCCTACTCCTTGCATTGAAATCTATCGATGGAAATAATAGGTGTTCTTATCGCCACTTGCAAGCCACTCAATCCGAGCCCTTTGCCGCCAGAGAATCTCTTCCCTATGAAAAAGTTCGACTAGACTGTCGCATATTTTTGTTTCAGCGCGTGATGGACCTGATCTCCCCGGAGCCGCCCGAATGATTGCCAAATCGCTTTGCAGCTTTCTGATCTCTCTCTTTACGTTGCCAAATACTTCCTTGTCCCAAACAGTCAGATCATCGGACATTGACTTTAGCTTTACTCCTTCTACCGTGCCATTACACCCCTGTCCCCATGCAGAACCCACCGCATCTGCCAGTCCTGGATGTGTCTCCCATGCACATTCATACTTAAAGGATTTGGATCCCGCCTTGCATGCATGCAAACCCAGGTTAAGTAGAAGAGGTATGTGATCTGAGCATGCAACAGTTTCATGCACGAGCTCCGCACTTGGATAGGCTAGCGACCATGCAGACGTAGCCACAGCCCTATCCAGTCTCACACGGGTATAGGTACCACCTACAACTTTCTTCTCAAATGTCCATGTGTTCCCTCTATATCCAATATCTGCTAGTCCGCATGTGTCAAGTGCGTCTCTGAATCCATCTATCTGGGCCTGACTGCGATTGTCAATTCCCTCGTGTTCATGGAGGTGAAGTACCTCATTGAAATCTCCCATTGCCAGCCATGGTCTGGTACTAGCATTGGCAATACCTCTCAGTGTGTCCCAAGTTTTGTATCGATCTTGGACTTGAGCTTCCCCATAAATAAAAGTAACTCTCGAAGGAGTGTTGCCAAGATCATCTATCTCCACATCTACATAATACTTCGAGTAACCAACAACTTCCAACTTTATTGAATCATTACAAAAAACACCGAGACCACCACTTCTACCAGAACTACTAATAGCAAAACTTTTATTGAAACTTAAAGAAACATATAAGTTTTCCACTCTTGAACCCTCAATTTGAGTTTCGAGGATACAAAGAATGGATGGGGCAAAACGCTTCGTTAAGGTACGAAGCTCCCGAATTGTCGCAGGGTTGCCCGCCCCACGATAATTCCAACACATGATACTCATTGCTCCCGGCGGTCCTCCTCCTCGGAGACCGCCGATTCACTTGTTGTGTTGGTGTCAACTGCATTCCCATCCATTCCTTTCAGCTTTTTCCTATTTGCATTCTTCTGAGACGTACCTACTCCATTTGTTGACCCTCCTCCCCCATCCTCAAAATGGCTAGCTATTGCTGTGGTGTTTCCCGAAGGAACAATGGCAGTGTTAGGGTCAAAAGGTTCACTTAGCACCGGCTGTCCCGTACTGAAATCTGCTGCTACTCTCTTCTCCAATATAAGAGGATCCTCTTTCTGAATGTTTGGGATCACCGCCTCCAATTTCTCCTTGCTGGGGTCCTGGTTGGCATTGAATCTCCAGCTTCTATTTGGGTCGTATTTCGAGAGCGCTCCACGTCCCGGCTAGACCGGCTCCAAGTTCACATCATCATTATCTTCCCTTCGATCAACACGAGAGCTGGCTCCATGTGTTTCTGTGCGGGTGCCCGCTCCAAAAAAAAAAACGCCCCTTCTACCTCGGCCTCGGCCTCTTCCTCCTCCGAACTCATCTTCCTCGTTATTACCACGGCCTGCACCATTTGACCAACCTCTAGCGAAACCGGCTCTATTGCTTCTCGAGGCTAAAATGAAAGGACCCCACTCGCACTTGGCCACATCATGCTCTCCTGTCCCACACTCTTCATACCAATGCCCCATCATTCCACATTCATAACAAAAGGTGGGTAATTTTCACCTCCATCGCATCCATCTCATCTTCCCAGACAAGATCATCAAGTTCGTCTTCGTGGAGGGTAAGCCGATCCAGCATGTCTCCCGCACTCTCAACTCCACCATCCCGCTCTGAGCTGTTCGCCGCGGAACCAGCCATAGCAAACTCGCAGAAGCAGCAACCGGACCCCAAACCCTAACCCTCGTCCCTCCTCGTCCTAGGCCGGGTAAGCAAGATCGTTGCCCCCTGGATCAGTCAAAAGCAAGGGAAGGGGCGGTAGAAGGGCTCAGGGGAAGGATTATAGTCTCAAGGGAGACCAGACGGCCAAACTCACGGCGTAGTTCACCGGAGGACAAGCAAACCCTAGGCTGCCGCCTTAGGGGACTCTTTCCCGATTAGTAACACTCATTTAGATGGAATTTAGGGTTGGAAGTGGTGGCGTGCGCCAATGTGGCATGGGCCCACGCCATCGGTGAGTTTTTTAATTTCCAATTTAGGTTTTATTATTTATTTTTTATGTTTAATTTTATTTTATTTATGTTTACTTGTATTTTATGTTTATTTTTTTCTTTTATTCATGTTTATTTTTATATTTTATTTATGTTTATTTTAATTCAAGATTGTTTATTTTATTTTTAGATTTTTTTATTTTAATTTTAATTTTAGGTTTTATTTTTGTTATTGGTGGCTTGTCAGGTATCAGTACGCCACCGATAGTCTAAGTACCTATGGCGTGTATAGAAGTGACACATCACTACTAACTTGTGCCTGGTTAGTACACCTGGTCCCAAAAACTTGTGTCGCGTTATTAAAAAAGCCACGTCCTCACTAAAGGTGGCGTATCAAATATGCTCATGCCACCACTATTTAAAAAAATTACTTGTGGCGTCAAATTAAACTGGTGCACCACCAATTGAGATTGTGAATAACCATTTCTTTACTAGTGTGTCGGTTTCCCTCGAGCAGCCAATCGCCGGACCCCTTGAACAGGTTTGTCGGAACAGTGCAAGTGCACTGCCTTTAGTGGTATCCACGCGTGCACTACGAACGTCGTGCGGTAGACCGATATGTCCGATCGCTATCGGTCCGATCGCACAACCGACTATGAGTAGAGGTGGCTAGTTGCAACTCACACATAGAGCTAATGACAAGACGGCGAAGCGATCAACTAAAATTGTGTGCCACACCACTAATATATATAGGCATCCATTGTGGGCTCATCACATGGGCCCCATATGGATTCGAAAGTCGAAAATATGTTTATCCTAGGTCCAAGTTCAAGTCGGATCACATCTCAGTAGTAAAGTAGGATCCGAAGTCACATGTTCCTTCCCTTAAGCGTGAGACCCGTCAGGTTCAAGTCGGTTTGGTCGCAAGTCAGATCACATTTGACCTGCTTTGTTGGTACTGGCTTCTAGCAAAATGTGCCAACCTCCAAGTAGACAGTGAGGCCCGTTTGGCGAACCTGTACAACATGTCATACTTCTGTTCCTTTTGCCTCACGGCGTATGTTGTTGGGCACAATGTGAATAGACAATTCTTGTTCAGCCCGGCCTCTTTCTCGTCCTGTGATGCCGACCTACAAACCGGATTATCTCACAATCCCTGTCGCATGACCATGATTATCCAAGTCAAATCACACGAGGGGTGATGAATGATATTTTTGCTCATCGCACCGTTTGTTTAAAACCGGATAATCCCATAATTTCTGAGAATATTATTCTGATGTTGGTACTAATGACTAATAACTAATGAATACAAGAGATCACGAAATCCTTTCTTTAATGTGTTTTCACGGGAAAATGGCATAAACATGGAAGTATCTCATCAGAACGAAGGAAATACAAAGTTTGGTGGAAGAGGCAAATTAATTGGAGGTACTGGAAGCAATCCAGAGCGCAAGAAGGTGGATGGTACGCCGGATCATACCGTCGCCCGTACCACTCGCTGCCGTCTATAGAGGGTTCACATGGCCAACATTTATAATGGAGTCAACGCGAGAGAGCACCATTCGTGAAACGGGGAATCAGAACAATCTTTCAACCCTAGCCGCCGCCATTTCCCATCTCATCTTCATAGCCGCCACAATCATCATCACCGCAACCATTCTCTCCAAGTTAATCATACTTCTAATTGGTGTATCGCATCAGGTAACTATTGATGACATATATCAATCAATCATTCATCTTTATGTCATCTTCAATGAGTTCATCTTGCGATCTGATTGTCATGTGTGCGTAATTCGGTAAGACAATGTGTTGAGGCAAGGTCTTGTAAACCTATGTATTTGGAGGAATTGTTGGAATGACTTTGCATATTTGACGTTATTTGTATGTGTCTGATTGCAACGTAGTTGTCTCTTGTCTTCTTCATGTTCTAAGGCCTTGGAGGTACCCAAGATCCCATAGATCGATCAAGGCGAAGATAAAGAGCAAGGAGGACATGGAACGCTATCCCGAGCAGTGAGAGAAGGGGTTAGTATGGCAGCGGAAAGCTATTCCTTGGGTACCATTGAGGTGTAGTAATTGAACTCCCAATGCTTTTGTCTAAATATGTATTCTTAATAACCGAGGTAACCCCGCGCAACTGTAAGGGCACTATGTTGGACGACTGACTCTTGATTCAGGCATGCACCGATCAATACGTACTTTGGACACATCCCTCACATCATCGCGTCACAAGGAGATCATAGCGGTAGCCTTCGAGAGCTATGTTTATTATCAAAATGAGGTCCCATGGACAATTATAAGGTTGCGAGAGTAAGAATTCATACCCATGCATGTTTAATACTATTGTTTACACCCGAAAAGGTTGTTAAAGATCCGGTTGAAAAAATGTAATTTAATTCATTAGCAATAACTTGTTAGACCTTTGTCATAGTGATCATCCACTCGTGGGTTCGCTAACCCAGGGTCACTTATATGTCTCAAAAGTATCAATAATTTATGAGGAATATATGCTTTTGGCATGATTTTATATTATATTTATTTGGACTAACCTATCCTACATAGACCTAAATAGTTGATCCCCACTAACTTATTTATCTGAACATACAAGCATGTCACCTCATCATACAACCATGCATGGAAAGGCCCACCTAACCATGCAGCCTTGAATGGAGAAAGGTCCACCACAACATGAAATCATGCATAAAAAAATGCTTGCTATTTTGTTATACAACTTATATTTAATAAATATGTCACCACTATACAATAACCAAATGCAATAAAGTATATGTATTTTTTGTTTATTCTCATGTTATTAACTTAAGTATTAATATTCATACAACCAAATCTCTAAAAATATATTGTATCGATACCCGCAACAACTCACGGGGTGGCAACATGGATGGTGGTTTCGGTGGCATGGGAGGTGGGTTTGGTGGAAACATAGATGGCATGGGAGGTGGGTTTGGTGGAAACATGGGTGGCATGGGAGGTGCCTTCGGTGGCAACATGAATGGCATGGGAGGTGCCTTCGGTGGCAACTTGAGTCGCATGAGTGGCTTCGGTGGAAACACGAGTGGCATTGATGGTGCTTCCGATGGAGGTCTTGACATCGATGCATCAACGCATGAAAACATCGATAAAGAAGCCATTGATGATGATTATGCCAACGTCCACAATATGACTAGTGACAACGGAGAGGACGAAAAAGTGCTATGTTCTATATGATGATTGATATGGCACTTTTGGTAGTAGAAATATGAAAATATTGAACTATATGATGATTTTGATGCGGCTATACAACGACAGTAGTGCGGTTGTAGGTTGTCGGGCGGCCGTTGGTCGTTTTACATCTTTACATATGCATCATCTATTGGAGTAGTAGTTTTACATCACCAAATATACATCATCTGTTGAAGTTAGCTCTTTTTTGGAGATGTAAAAATCATTTTTTGATGATATAAATTATGCAACACCAACTGTTACATCTCCAAATATACATCATCTATTGAAAATGCTCTTAGCTATGTGTTCAACAACTAGCTGAGGGTGACCGGCTGAGCTTAGATAATTTACACATGCTAATTACTTGGGGCCAGCAATTGCTAGAATTAACGGTTAATATTATTAATGGACTCCCTCCTGTGAGGTAAGGGGACCATCCTATTAGAGCTTCATTTCCTCTCTTTTTTAAAGATGTTCTATGCAAATAAGATAACTCCGATTATATTGGAGAAGTTGAATCAATATAGGGCCATCTATGTAGCTCAGTCATCAACGTGATGTTCATTGGGAACATTGGGTGGGTTCATGAAAGTATTGTTGTGCCCAGTAATATATTGCATCGACAGAAACCGAGAGATAAATCACAAGAGATTACGAGAGATTTGGCGTATACTGTATTATGCACAGATCCAAACACGCCAATTTTGAATCTTAGCAGCACCCCTCAATCTCAGATGGCATACAACAAGAAGGTTTTTCAAGAATGTTAAATAATCCAATTATGTTTTCCATTCATTTTTACGCATACAACAAGAAGGTTGAGATTACTTATTAGACTCTGATTTTAGCAGTGATAGGCTGTAGAATGTGGCAAGTTTCAAGAATGTTAAATAATCCAGTTATGTTTCCCATTCATTTTTACGCTTGTGCTTCGGTACACCCTTCAAAAAACATTGAGGGCTGAGATCTCTTCATACCTCTTCATAATAAGGTGACGGATGATCTTTTTTAAAAGTACATTGCCCGCGCCGAGCGCTTTACATTTTCTTTTCCTTTTATATAAAACCTTCAAAAATGCCGACGACATTCGAATCCAGCACATGTGCACTTATTACAAGCACAATAACCAATTAGACTACTTTCTTATTGTGTCCAGTTACCTTCTCTTTCTTGTTCAAATATAAATCTAACAGACAGGAGTTTTTTTTTTTTTGGTTTTTGTTTGTCTGCTTTTGTCTTCTGTTTTAATTTTTCTCTTCCAATTTTTAAAAATTTGCGAACTCTTTTTAAATCGTTAACTTTTTCTTAAATTTGTGTACTTTTCAAATTAATGAACTTTTTCTTAAAATCTTGAACTTTGATTTCAAATCCATGAACTTTTTCTCAAATACACGATTTTGTTTCAAAATTTTTGAACTTTTTTTAAAATCTGCGATTTCTTTAAAATTCATGAGCATTTTCTTCAAATTTAATGATCTTTTTTTCGAAGCCGTGAATGCTTGGGCCGGCCAACAGGCGCCTGATGGGAGAATTGTGGTAGCTTAGTTGGGCCAAGGCCTAAGCGTTTTCTTCTACTTTTTCGTGTTTTATTTCTTTTTTTATTAATTCATTTTTCTCATTTATGAACTTTATTAGTATTCTTTTTGAAACATGTGAAAGAAATTGAAATGTTGTTTGAATACCAAAAACAATTCCTGTTTTCAAATACTCACTCCGTCCCATAATGTAAGACGTTTTATTAATGTACGTAGTTTGCAATTTGTGTACAACATCAATTGTTGGGAACTTGTTTTTTTTTTTGGAGAAAGTCTTCAAGTTTATGAATTTTTAATACGCAATTTGAAATTACAAAATTGTTGTGAAATTTTTGACAAATGATTAGGATATAGGAAAATGTTCATGTTGATTGATAATCACGGAAATTAAAAATAACAAAAGCATTCAAATTAGGAAAAACTAAATGCTCACGGATGCACCCGTCTGGCCTAGTCTAGCACACTCTTCCGAGCTGGTGATTTTTTTGACTATGATGTATGACCGCAACTTCTTGTAGCCTGGCACATACATATGAGGCATCCATGTGTTTGAACGAATTCCGACACAGTATGTAAGTTGAGTCACGTCCACCCATTTTATCGGCCAATTTTCACAAAGAAAACTCTAAAAAAATACAAGAATTGGCAAAAACTTGAACAACTTTACATGATGCCTTGAATCGATCATAGAAGCTGGTGGGAAAAAAATTGAGGTCGTTTGATGGATCAAAAAACTTCCTCTCAAATGGACCATTCTCGCCTTGCCGAACACTCTATTGAACATGATCTAGTTTTGGACGTTCTTAAAATGATCCCAACTTTTGCAAGACAGTGGGCCTGCCCATGGTAGGCATCCATGTCAGATTTCCACGATTTTCGACATCGTATGCAAGTTGCAACACGTCCGGCCATTTATCGGCCTTTTTTTATCGAGAAAACTCCAGAAAATGCAAATTCATCCAAAACAAAAACAACTTGGGATGGTGCCTTTAGTTGGTCATATAAGCTGAAAAAATGGGGTCATTTAAAGGATGCCGAGAAACAACGTGGTCTTAGACGGAGCGTAGAACAAAAAGATCATGAATTAGAAATATAATCACTGACTCAAAAAAGTTAACGAATTTGAAAAAAAATCACGAGTTTGGAAAAAGTTCATAAGTTTAAAATATTTCAAAAAGGTTTGTAAATATTTTCTAAAAGTTCATGAATTTAGAAATAAGGTTATGAAATTTCGAAATATGTTAAAAAATATTGAAAAAGTTCATGAATTTAAAAAACACAAAATTTGTAATCAAAATCACAAAATGGATTTTAGTCATGAATTTTGAAAATTTTCAGGAATTTTAAATAGTTCATGAATTTGAAAATTTGGCAGATGTAAAAAAAGTTCACAAAATCTCAAAAAAGTTCAAGAACTTGCAAATAAGTTCACTAATTTGAAAATAAAATTCATGAAATGTGAAAAAAGTTCGTGAATTTGAAGAAGTTCAGGAATTTGAAATTTTTGAAAAAGTTCACGGGTTTGAAAATAAGTTATTCAAGTTTGAAATGAAGTTCACGAAAATTGAAAACATTAACAAATTTTAAAAAGGTTTGCGGGTTATCAAAAAAATTAGAAAGAAGCAAGGAAAAAGCAAAAACAGAAAAACAGCCAAACTTAAACAAATCAGAACAAAAAACACATGCTTTTTTTTATTAGCTTTGCCTTAAGAAGGAGGAAAGAAGTATTTTGGCACATACGAAACTGTGTACGATATTTGAAAGGTCCATATACGTTTAGTAAGGGGAGGCATACCGAAGCGGGCCTCTCATTTTTAAATGAAGAGTATTTTAACTAGCTATATCTGAATGGAACAAATAAATATGTTCTTCGGGAAAGCCATGGCAATGACAAACACACCTTATAATAGACCTTGTGCAAATACAAGTGTGATCTAATCCTTTGTTGGGTATAAAGTGATCCTTTGCAAATATATGAACGCTCGCACGAACAACACACTTTGCCACACCATGGAGATTTGAGGGCATCCTAGAGTAAGTATATCATCCAAGGTTATTTGTCGTCCGTCCACGTATGATGGAAAACTTAAACAAAATTAACCAAAAACTAAGGGACTATTGTAATTCCTCTGTCCAACTCAAGCACACTTTAATGTTGTATGCGTTGGTATGTTGTCTTTTATAGTGAAAGATTTAGACTGCACGCATGATTAATCACTGTTAGAAGTTATGCATGGACGCCTCATCGAGGGTGTGTTTGGCATCGCCCCCACGCGATGTTGATGCCACCTACACGATGTCTCGCTGATGCACACGCCATATGGTTATTGAAGGCGGCAAGTAGTGAGCAATGACCTAGGATTAACAGTGGGCATTTGGGTCGATGAGGCAAACACACCGGAGTGGCCATAACGGGATAGGAAATTTTGCTTGTAAATCGCGATAAAACACATATGTTTCTGATCACAAATAAATTGTGCCTACTGAAATCCAGCAAGTTCTAAAGGCAAATCGCATAGTTAATTACTAGTAGAATAAAACAATTATGTCTTATATGATCATGTCGTACAATGCAATATCTTCTGAAATGTACTATTATACAAACGGTAGTATAGTACCGCAATAGTTTGTAGATGCAATACCATAATGTTTGCTTGCATAAAGTTACAACCACGCACCACAATAGTGACATCATTGACATGTGCTGAAAGTGCAGGTATGTAAACATGCATTGCAACCTGAATATGCAGGTTCCTCCTGTCACTTCGACGCCATAGCATTGGACCACACGTGTGGAATAGCTCTCAGTCTTAGGTCATACTTTTTGCTTACTGCAAGCCCAAATTTCTCTGACATGTCAAACGAAGCAAGGTTAGCACCATCAGGGAGCATCCAATCAAAGTGATACAAAAGGTTTGCTAATGCCATCTCAATGATTGATGAGCTAAACTGAATCCCCGGGCATTGCCGTCTCCCAGCCCCAAAGGGAATGAACTCAAAGTATGTCCCTTTGTAGTTCACATTGTTCTTCTCAAATCTCTCTGGCATGAACTCTTCAGGATTGATCCAATATCTAGGATCCCGGGAAAATGCGAAAATATTGATATAAACATTAGTACCTTTAGGTATATCATAACCCATAACCGTACAATCCTCTCTGGCCATGCGTGGAATCAGAGGACCAGGCGGATGCAACCGAAGGGCCTCCTTGATGATCATCTGCATATAGTGAAGTTCACCAAGGTCGTTATTAGTAATGACAGATCGGCCTTCACCCAACACCTTGCGTACTTCATGTTGTGCTTTAGCCATAGTATCAGGGTTGTGCATAAGCTCTGATATGACCCACGCCAAATTGTTCCCCGTGGTCTCTGTACCCCCTGCAAATATATCCTGCAAGCGGAAATCATGAAAAATGTAATGCTAAACCGTTGATGTATGCACATAGTATGTCTTCTCTCTGTGTATATATAGAGGACAGAGCTATTCCATAACCGGCAGTAAAATATTACTTTCTCCGTCTAGAACTACTTGTCGCTTAAATAGATGTATCTAGCACTACAAAGGGAGTACAAACTATTATTCTACAACCAAGTCGTCCTGCATAGAAGCCGATATCTAATTTGTGAATCTAAAAAAATAAAGGGCAGCATGAAAAAAAAGGCCATAGCCAAAAAAAAAAAAAAAAAAAA
>CBMN011744477.1:0-18751 GCA_000582825.1 Hordeum pubiflorum | reverse complement strand
GGTATCCCCGATGGCACTGTAGGCATGTTGTCATTTGAGATAATTCAGATTCCTTCTCATCCCTGAACTCTCTTCTCACCTACCCTTCTCCTACCTCTGGATCTCATCCCCTTCCCATTGATCTCCTCCCCTTCCTGTTCGATCTCTCCCGGGGTCGTAACATGCAGTTCAATGGAAGGTATATTCAGGCAGACACCACCAAAAGTTTACTCTGCTATGAGTATTTACCTAATGGGAGCCTTCAACAGAATCTATTTGGTATGCAATAAACATATCCGACATATCTTGCATTTCTCTTTGCATTTCCATGTTTGGAGCTAAGGCATCACCTTTAGCTTTTTTACATTATTTATCTTCGTGACCCTTTAGCTTTTTTGCTCATATACAGGAACAAAAACAGCTGAGGCTGTCTCTTCAGCTGAACCTGCTATCGATTGGGCCGCACGCTTCAAGATAATCAAGGGAATTTGCCAGGGTTTACTATTTCTACACAAGTTGGATATTCCCATTATCCATATGGATCTCAAGCCTGAAAATATATTATTGGATGAAAATATGGTTCCAAAGATT
The DNA here is from genome assembly GCA_000582825.1 of Hordeum pubiflorum. Classification (NCBI taxonomy): domain Eukaryota; kingdom Viridiplantae; phylum Streptophyta; class Magnoliopsida; order Poales; family Poaceae; genus Hordeum; species Hordeum pubiflorum. The sequence continues at coordinate 18,181 of CBMN011744477.1, read as the reverse complement.
GCTGATTTTGGACTCTCAAGGGTCTTTGGCAAAGAACAAACCCGATTGTACACACAAACAGTTGTGGGATAATAGTAAGCTCATTACAAGACTTGATAACATTAGTGCGTGACTTTACTATAAAACACATTCCGTTTTTGCATCTCCAATATTGCCTAATAAACTTTTGATGATAATGGCATCCAGTGGGTACATGACTCCAGAATATCTATACAGAGGTGAAATTTCGGCCCAGTCAAACATATATAGTTTAGGCCTGTTGATACTCGAGATCAGTACCGGAGAGCAGAACTGCAAAGACAAAAACCAACCCTCAGCAAGAAACTTCATTGATAAAGTAAGAAGATATATTATTTGATTGTTGGAAGATTGAAATTGAAGCCTATGTTTCATTTAGGCTGCAGACTATAACCAATGATCGTGATTCCATTTCTGTAGGTACGCGAAGATTGGACACTGGAGCACATAGCATCCAAGTATGCATCCTTAGATACAGAAGGCCTCCATCAAGTTAAAACATGCATTGGACTTGGGCTAAAATGTGCTGAGATTGATCGGCGAGGCAGGCCTCCCATAGAAGAAATTGTTGACACGCTCAACGGATTACGTGCAAACCAAATGGCGAAGGAGGTAAATAACATGGGATAAAGAGGCTCTCTGCCGAGATGATTTAATTTCACAGAAATGTAAAGAAGGAACTAAATTTAGTTTTTTTCGAATTACAGATCAATTTAATAAATATTTCCTATATTTTCTACTGCCAAAATTACACTAATCTTCATGCACATATATATTTAATTTTTTATCAGATGTATGTCGAATGTATTTCTATGGACCTTTGTTATTGCAAGCTTGCAACTTTCAATCAACAAGTTATGTCCATTTTTAAGAAGGTTGAATGAATAGAACGGATAATTTAAATTGCATACTATATAAGGTTTGTAAAAGAACGGATAAATAGAACCGAGCCAGCATCTATATAACCATGCCGTTTATGCTGCACAGTCCAGATGGTTCTAATTGGCTTGTTATATACATGTGAAATTTGAGGCCCCCCTTGCATCTCTGGTGAGCAAGAAGATGGGTTTTCTAGGTTGAAAGAAGACATAAAACATGCGTTATTATTGCTGGAAGAGTGCTCTAGTATTGCTAGAAAATTGTAATTTTTCTTTGGAAATATATCCCTTTGATGCTATATATGTCAGTGTGGAAACGTAGAAATTTTCTTTATTTTGTGAAATTATACTTTTGGTGCAACAAGAAATTGAAGCAAAAAATTATTTCTTCCTGGCAGATATTAATTAAGATGGTACCAGTTAAATTTCTCATGAAAGTTACACGTAACATTTTCAATCCAGAGGACAGGGTTGCGACCCTTTTGTTAAAAAACACACCATCATTTTCAAAAGACATGCATTAAAATATGAGCTCACAAGGATTTACTCTATTCTTGGAAGTAGAAATGTTTTAGGACCAACCATTATATGAATTGAAAACGCTTCATGATTTTTTGTTGGTAATTGCCATGTTGTCACTTGCTTATCTTTTTTCTTTCGAGAAGTGGATGATCCTGGCCTCTGCATCACATGATGCGCACAACCATTTTATTAAACATAGATCAAGTTTAAGTCATCGTGTATCAGACAAAAACTTAAATTTAAATAGAACATGGCAACAACCGGCGGGGCCCAAGATTACGTAGCTCATCCATAACATACTAGTAGCTCACCAACCAAACTGTTTGAATAAACCCAATACAATCAAACTGGTTGAATAAACTCAATGCAACCGTTTTTAGTAGGCTGCATCTAGAGATCATAAGTGTCCGCGTGTTCACATGATGCGGTGATGAACACATACAGATAGAAGCATAAGCTGCATGAAATTAGGAGTAGATGATCCGTTAAACACACAATCATTTCGGCAATTTCATATTGCCCAAAGAATGACAAAAACTCCAACATGAATTTGGCCCTTCAACTTATGATGAATTTCACCCAACGAGTTTCCAAAAAAATTTGAAATACTCATTGAAGGTGCTAAATTTTATGTTAACACGAATCATGTGCTAGATCAAGGTAGTAAACGGACATGCCAGAAATAAATGATGAATTGTCTACTTCTAATCATAAAAACAACACTTTTTGCTAGCATGTCAGTTACATTTACCAAGGTTATCTTTGGTAAGGATTACCTCCCTCTGCAAAACCACATGAAAATTTGATCTTGGACGGAACTTTTTCTTTTCAAATATGTTTTGTGCGGAAAATAGGCCCATAATCCATAAGATTAGCATGCATAAACTTCACAGTGAAGACAACATTAATGGTTAACTTCCACTAGAATGAATCAGGCATTTGATTTAGATTAATTGACATCAATCTACAAAACCATGGACCAACGTAGTCCATTTGTCTCCTAATAAAGCCCTGCCAAATTGGATGTTCAAAGGAGTAGCCCCAAGAACAGAAGCTATTGAATCCTGTTTTCTGAACACAATGTTATATAAGGTTGGGTATTGTACAGCCAATGAAGTGTCACCCAACAAGGTATTTCCAAAAACTCGCCGATTGGCCATCACCAAGTTTAAGAGAGCCTCTCATAAAAAATGATGTCTTGACCTTCAGCAAGCACCTCCAAACGGCAAAACAACAAGATTAATCTTTAATTGTGATTGTTTCGGAGTTAAGGTATTTGTTGTGCAACAACTTTTGCAAAACACCTTCCTCGTTAAGTAGCTTATGTAGCCACCATTTGCTGAAGCACTTGTCACTTGCTTATATTGCTCTAGATAGGTTACAACAACATGGTTGAGGTTATAGTGCTAATTGCTATTGTGGTAACTGTTTGTTGCTTGCAGGCAACCACTGTGATATTCCTTGGAGGTAGCTCCAGATTTTATTTGCCGATTACCTGTACACGAACCTTGGCAAAAGGATGTTCCTGATAAAAAGGAAATTACTATGGAACGTACTTGAAAAAACGATTTGTGTCAGTCACTTTCCATCACTAGCACCAGATATTCATCCAATGGCCAGAATTAGATCACATATTGTTCATTTTCGTCCACCCTTCCTTCTTCCTCACGCAGCTGCTGGCATACCCATTCCTAACCACATGCCTCCGCCCCTTGTGGCCGGTGGCTATCGCCGCCTCGCCCTGCCTTCCCCTGCACATTCCCCACCGCCATGTCGAACCACCCTGGCCAACCCTATAAGCCCCACCGCAGGACTCCGACGATTCCCTGCGCCCCCACCCATAAGATAGATAATATGGTCATGGCTTCCCTAGAAGACAGATAGTGGAACTACTTCTTCTCCGACGAGTTCTTTGTTTCTTCGGCGAGATCTCTCCTTATCCGGCGAGCTCGAGATAAACTAAGAAAAAGTGACGAACGCTTTATAAAATATCGGATACTTGAGAAAATAGCAAAACCAAAATTAGTTTGATGAGAGCCAAACAACTCGACAAACAAGGCCAGGCGGCATTAATTGGACAAGCATATGACAGTTTTTGAGATCTTTTTTGGTGGACTCTGCAATGCTTTTGTGCGATTAAAAAAAAGAGTACAGATATTATTTGAGGAGCTTCATCCCAGCGGAACTCGCCCAGGGACGGGGTAGGGGTGGCACAAGGTTGCCGATCGAGTTCTATCCTCTGAAATCTTGGCAAAGGTAGTATAAGCCGGTTTCTGCCCTATCCTATTTGACTGGCTCTTGGCAAGAAGTAGTCTCTAACGAGTCCCAGGTGTCCCCGATAACTGATATTTTCTCCGAGCTCCCGTGCACATGCACTCGGTGAAAGCCTGAGAACTCAAGAGAGATTTTCCAGTAGTGAATCACTATATTCATTCATGGAAGATGCCTACACTGGCATTGATATGACGGCAGGGTGTGATGCTTGGGACGTTGCACACTTTGGCTTAGGGGCACATTGCATCACTGTCCTGCTCCGCGACATTATCCTCTACAAACCCCGTTCAATATAGTCCTAATGTGATATATTTTGATAATGAAAATATATTAATATCGCGGAGATATTAATTATACCCAGCCTCTAGAACAACTCAATGTCATAAAAACATTACGGAATCACACAGTCAAAAGACAAGAAGAAGAAGAAGAAAAAATCCCGCTACAGTTATCAATTTCTTGTACATACAGCACAAACCACTATCTAGACAACACCCGAAGTCCAAATTCTTCAAAGGTGATGCCTCCAAGAAAAAAACAATGCACAATAACCATCATCGTCCGATCCTAGATCTTAGGTTTTCACCCTGGAGAAAATCCGCGCTCTCAAACAATGCCTTCAACAAGGTCATTGTCAAGCACAACCGATTAAGGCCATGCCTTGGGTTTTCACTCTAAAAGCTAAGACTTTGTACCCTGCATGTGTTACCGCCCCCACTTGTCGATGCCGCTGCTACGAGTCATGAATCATCAAGCAAATTTCTCATCACCACGAAGACTCGATCCTCCATTACAAGGCCTCAGACCTCAGCCGCCATGACATTCTCGGCCATTGTCTTCACCATGGTAATAAAAATACCGAGTGTCTCATAATGTCAATAGATACTAAAGATTCACACACCCTGTTGAAGCCACTCGGGCTGAAATAGGGGCACACACGACCGAATCCCATCTGATCCAGCAATCTACATCCGTCAAGCACCCAATGAAGATCTTCGGCAGAGCATTCTGGAACTCGTCAACGGCCAGATCAATGAGGGCCGGCAACCGACAGAACACCATCTTAGAGCAAAAAGAACCCAAGGACCGCGCCACCCACCGGTTCCCTACAGCGGGCACCGCCGCCACCACCCGCACCACGCGGATGTTAGTAGTTGAGCCACACCGATCCCCCAGATCCAGTTTTTGTGCTTCCCTTGCAGCCATAGCGGCAGTCAAGGTTGCCGAAAAAATACGGGGCCGCCGCCCCAGCACCCATCTCCCCTGGACGAACCACACCATCCAAGGCCGCCATGACGCTCTGGCTGGAGATCCCGCAATGCGAAAAACAATGGAGCCCCCGCTGCCACCAGCCGTGCGAGGAGGATGAGGACCCACCGCGCCCGTTAGCCTAGCGGCCTTTGACCGGAGGCGTCCTTCGACGGCGACGGCGGGAGCAAGATCATAGAGGGAAGGGGTGGCCGCTGCGCTATGGTTCCTCCCGAGTCGCCCCTCCTGGGAGCGACGCGGGGGCGAAGGCGGGGACATTTTTAAACTCCTAATGACATATATACTTTCCATTGTTACGCTAGGTCATATTTTAAACTCCCTTTGTCTCAAGGCCTGCAGAATAAGAGAACTAGATGAGGTGGTCATCATGCGTTGAGAGGAAGTGGAGAAAGAGATGTATATGCCGGAAAAAAGTGGGACCATACAGGCATATTGACTACAAAACTAAGTGAACCAGCACTTGCGGTTGAACCTGTCTTAAAATTCATTCATCTTCATCATCCATGAAAGAATGGAAACTCGGAGGCTGTGTCGACCACCAAATTACCTCGCGACTTGCAAAGTTGTTAGATCCCACGTGAGGTCATGACAAGTGTTTAAGTTTTAGTTTCTGAAACATACAATTTTGCAAATCGCAGGTTCTGGAACTTTAAATTTTATCGGTCGCTCGTACCAAGTTTCAAAAGTTGAAATTGTAGGACGTTTTTAAAAATTATCAAAATGTATTCAAATGGATCTCATTTGAAACCCTCATCACCAAAAACATGAAAGATTGAAAATCAAAAACCAAAAGTAAGAGGGGTTGCGTGTCTCTGCTCCTGTGCTACAGATCGCCTCCGAGGAAAGAATACAACTTCATTTTTTTTGAAAATGAGGATAACCTCGACCTCTGCATCGAGCAATGTACACAATAATTTTTATTAAATTATTCAATAAAATAAATACATGAAATAACCCAAAACCACCTTTCCGATGAAAACTGTCCCATACCTAGTTGATGATGTGTCCTGACCTCTTCCAGCACACACCACAAAAACCGGTGGGCTCACCCAACCGCACGCCGGCTAGCCAGGATCGCCAACCGTGTGGCAAATGCTCAGCGCCAAAGCATGTGCACGCTCTAGAAGCGACCGTCACCATCTTCCGTCGTCCTATCTTCAGGCGTACTCAATGCATTAATCTCGCCAGACCATTCTGCCATTGACGCCACCACGGCACCAGACAATGCCATCCTCCTGCACGAGCCCATCAAACGGTGTCCAGCGCCGCCGGACCATCCCGTCCAGACAGGCCGTCGTCAATACCATAGATGCCACGCCGCTCCACCTTGGTCACCGCACGAGAAGTATGTGGGGACCTGCGCACAGCCTCCGAAGCCAAACACTTGTCCCTCCAACCGATGTACGGCTCCAAAGATGAGGCTGTCATGGGGCTGACGACGCAGAACGTCACCATATCTGATCCGGAAAGCCCAAATCTGGGTTTTGCCCTGGAGCACACGGGGACCGAGACTTGCCGCACAACACCTCCAGTAAGGTAACGACACCCACGGGTTCCACCCTCGACGGTTCCAGCCGTGGCCGAAACGACCTTTCATTGGCATACTCACATCCACCCGGTTGAACCACCTGATCCAGCTCCACTGTCATCTGCCACACCCCACGGGAACGAGCCCGTTGCCAAGAGACCGCACATGGACGGAGCCACGGCGAGGAACTGTCGCCCCTCCGGGTTGTGCCGACGACCGCACAAGAAGCCACCTTGCTACGTGGCCGACACCGGATTGGGGCACCCGCACGAAGCTCCACCGCAACCGCGTCCCAGAGCCACAGTGGAGGAAGGCCCCGCCACCGTCATCATCACTCGCCTGGGCTTTTCCCCGCGGCGCTCAGACGGCGGCGATGAGAGGGGCGGCAGCAGCCAAAGCCCTAGATCGCCTCTGGGTTTGGGAGTTTGTTGGCTCGGGAGTATGTTCCCTTCCGTCGTCTGAATAAATAAAATCATCCTGATTTGTGAAGTTAACTAGAAGATGACACTAGGATCTAGGAATGATGAAGTCTGTTAGAGAATGTGGAGGAAGTGAGAACTACAATTGCTGATCTATTTCCAGAAGAAGAATTTTCACGAAGTGATACAGGGAATCAGGATTAGCACTCCAAGGCCTACGCGTACATCCTCCAAACTACTAAGTTCCCAAATAATATTGCTAGTAGGCAATCCAGTGTCAAAAGAAGAGCGCTATAAAGCCGTAGCAGCAGATACCCCTTAAGGTGCTTGATCCCAACATGGCCAAATGCAATCACATTGTTGATTGTCGCTCGTAGAACAATCTTGTGTCTTTACTGAGAGGTTTGCCGCTTTATTCTTACAATTGTTCCAAACTTGCATGCATCCATGGACAATGTATGTAATATATTGTTATTGTTATTTAACAAAACCGATGATGAAAATTTTATTGATATCATCGTCACATCGAGTGATACAACCGTGCTTTACTGCAGCATCTGGATACGAAAATGCACACAACCATACAATAACGCACACAACCATACAATAATCACATTGCAAAATGTGGAATGCAAACAAAGTATTAAAAATCTATGAAGCGCCTATCCGAAGACAAGACCGTCATTCATGCTGGATGAAGAGCTCTGTACTAGTATTTGCTGATGGTGAAGCCACAACCCATAGTCATATCCCACTCCTCCAACATCAGAAGCATTGTCTTTGTAAGCTGTTCTCCTCGGCCATGCACAACGCCGCACCAGGCATGCCTTGAACAGCTGCACGCACGCATGTGCTATGAACAGATCCGTGCGCCGTGCCTGGGCCTTGCTCATACACACGCACACACTACCTGGCCCTTGGTACACACGAGTGGGCGTACATGCCTGACACACGCACACTCCCGACCATGGCCGTGCACACGCGCACAGACGGGCAGCGATGCACGGTTGCACATCAAATGTGACCATGCGCGCACAGAGTTCGCATGAGGTTGCACTGCTGCATGACTAGATGAGCTGCCCGTGGTAGCACAACTTGGACGGTATTGTCGGCGTTACTTGCGTAAGGCACGCCAGCGGAGTTCGGATGTCACTGGATGAACTAGCATATAGTTTCCTATGGATTATACTTCTCCATGACTCATGTGATTATGCCTCCTATGGGGATCGATGCACCACGACATTCAATCATGTAGTTTTCTTATTTATATGTTCTCATAATCACGCGTGCAAAAATAGGCCCTTAAAATGCAAAGAAAAATACATATATGAGAATATGCATACGGTTAGATCTGAAAAATGCAACGCTTGGTTTTTTAAGACAAAAGAAACAGATAGCATAATCCTGAAGGTGAACATATCAGTCGCATAATTCCACGGAGAAAGATAAAGAGAACACACATCTCTAACAGGATGTCTAGTGATTTTGGTATCACCAGATTTATTAAGAGAAATAAACAGTGATTACTCGTCCCTTGATCTCTTTAATGGGGAGGTCACCTCATCATCATCTTCATCGTCCTCACTCAAATCGTCAAGTGGAGTGATATACGTTGTAATTGTGACATCCTTGTTCTCTGGCAACTGAATTACCTCCTCCACTCGGCGGAAAGTCACAGACTTCAAGTCAAAAGTTTCACGTTTCTTCTTGCATAACTTCTCAACATGCTCCAATTTTGTTAAGCTGATGTAGATATTTCCATTGACATCAAATGCGGAACAAAATTTATTAGTCGTGAGACTCCTGACCACATGAATCGCGATGAAGTACTTGTCGTCAGAACATGGTTGCACATCAACTTTGAAAACATTATTAACCAGCCCAGCTTCAATCTCTAGCTGCATAATGGTGGCCATTGACAAGGTGACTCTCAAATGCTCCGCACTGCAAATGAAATGAAATTTACAATGTTGAGAAGTTAGCGAACACGAAGCATGTAACCTATTGTATCTTATTAAACAAATGTATCATCAAAACTAGTAGCATATGCACATCCTCAATCGATATAAGAACTAAGACAAGGAAATTTATCACACATATACTAAAATCGCCAAAACTAAAAAAAATCAAACTATGCAATCCCTACAAAATTTATCTTTTCACCTAAAGGGAAGTTTCCATAAGATATATTGAAAATACAACAGATTATGTAGTTGTAATATTAATACATTTCAGTCCCAGAGGACAAAACCAGAATAATTGAACAAAAATTACTCCTTTCTAATTGATGAAGGTGACAAACATCTCTAGGAACTACACGCATCCAGAAACACCACGATAAGAGATAGAAAATACGAGTTCAATACTAGATCTATTCTCAAAATGAACAATGAAGAGTTTGTCAATATATGAAACTGAACAAACCCAAAAACAACTCGATAAAAATAGAAAAAAAATCTCTTTCTATTCTAAAACAATAAACTATGAAGGGTTTGATGGAGATACCGAACACACCAAAAACCACCATGATAAAGGATAAAAAATCCTAGATCTATTCTAAATCGGATGGATGGTTTGAAAGCATATGGAGGTACCAACCACACCAATAAGCAATGATGGATTTGAAGGCATATAGAGGAACTGAATCAATCGAAAAAACCATGATAAAAAAGGATTGAAAATCTTAGATCTATCCTGATGAAGCGGTGAAGGGCTTAAACGGATTTGTAGGTACTGGATGCACCAAAAAAAACACCACGACAAAAGATACAAAATCGAAGATCTATTCTGGAAAAAGAACGAAGATTTTTACAAATATCTGTAAAAACTAAATGCACCTAGAAAACACCATGATAAAGGATTGAAAAACCTAGATCTGTTGTGAAAGTGAATGATGAAAGGTCTATAGTCATCTGCGTAGGAACCAAACTCAACTAGAAACACCACAAAAAGATGGTAGAAAAATCCAAGATGTATTTTCAAAACGAATTGAAAGCCAATCTTCTGTGCCAGAACGAATGAAGTACCCATCTGTTGCGTTAAGCAACACGTTTCTTAAAATTCCCTCGGAAAATCCATTCTTCAAATGGGTGAACTCCACAGAAAAAATTGGGATGATATTGGATCGAAAAAAAAATCGTATCAATTGTACGGACAAACTCACGAGCAGGACTGCAGAAAAGTTGGCGAAAGATAGGACGTAAAAAAACAGAGCACAAACCCCATAAGCAAGCTCGCCCGGAATTCCATTAAAATAGTCAGCCTGGTGGCGTACAGTATGCATGAAACCAGATCAAGCATGACTACGTCCATGCAAACGGGCAGTGTTGCAGCGTACCTTCTCCTTTTGCCTCGTCGCAAGGGCGCCATCGTCGACGGTCAGGTGTATACGTACGCACTAAGGCTACGCCGCGTTCGTTGTTTCTAACGTTGTGATGTGATGAAGGATTGTGGCGGAGGAGGTATGGTGGATCTGGCTGTTTATATGGAGCCAGCCGGCTGGAACAAAATGGCAAGCCTTTATAGTATTGATAAAGATTAGAAATTTGGGAGGGAAAGGAGCCAAGGACTTTTGGCGCTGAGGCAAAATGGAACATTGTCGATTTAATGGGAGCTCTTATTTTAGAAAGAGGTAATGACAGGCCTATTCGACAAGAAAATGGAACGCGTGGAAACTAGCTGTGAATTACCAACACAAAGCGCGAGATAAGGAGTTATTCGTATGCAAGCGCACACGCCAGCGATGGCTACGTGATAAATGGCCCGGGAAAGTATCCATTGATACAGGAGCTTAGGTGCTCCCGTGATACGGGATCCCGGACCGTCGGACCTCAGATCCAACGGCATTCAAGGAGCTGCTGTAGTTGTTGTACCTGCGCGCAATTTGTAGACTCTTGAAGGATTTTTTTGTGAAAATGCTCGTCATCTCACAGGAGCTCTTGGATCTGGGATCCAACGGCCGAGCTCGCACGGGAGCACCTGATATTTTCCCTAAATGGCCCAGCCCATTCTAGTAGTCCTCCTTCACCAGTTTTGGTTTCGGTTTTTTAGAATGGTTTCTTTATGGCCACTCCTAGGCGTCAGCGGAGGGCCGGTCCAATTTTTCTGCCGGCCGGACCGGAGCCGTTCGATCTTCATGCATATAGCGGTCAGATCTGCACCCGTCCCTCCATCATCGTCAACCTCCTGCACAGGAAGACAGGAGATGAAAGGGAGCACCGCTCCCGCACGCGCCGACCGCCTCGCCTCCTCATCTTCCCTTACTGTCGGTCATCGTCGGTCACCACCCTTGCCGGTAAGAGGTAATAATGACAGGCCTATTGAACAGGAAGATGAAACGAGTGGAAACAAGCTGTGAATTACCTACAAAATAGTCATACGCAGCGCACACGCCAGCGATCGCTACGAGATAAATTGCCCGGCCCATTCTAGTATCCACCTTCACTGTTTTCGTTCCCACCGGTTTTTTAGACTGGTTTCTTTAATTTATTTTGGGCCGCCTTTTATTTCAGAATTTTTTGTTATATCCCAGCACAGGGTTTGATCGGTTTCATTTTTTCGTTTTCATTTTTGATAATGTTTACTTTTTATTTTTCGAATCGATCAATTTTTTCAAATTTGTTAAGAAAAACGAATTCATATACTTTTCAAAAAGAAATAGGTTTTTCGAAATATTTTGTACCTTTTTAGTGTTTTCAAACTTTTTTTAGAAAAATTGTGAACTTTTTCCAAATTCATGAACTTTTTTCAGTTATGTAATTTTTTTCAAATTACAAAAAATTCCATGTCTTGAACTATTTTCAAATACGTGATCTGTTCCAAATTCATGAACTTTCAAATTTCATTAATGTTTTTCAAATTTATGATCTTTTTTACTTTACATTTTTTAAACCATGAAGTTTGCTGAAATTCATGATTTCTTTTATAAATTTTGTGAAAAATTAAATTAATGAACTTTTCCCAAATTCTTGAATTGTTTTTCAAATTCGTGATTTTTGTTTTACATATTCATGAATTTTTTAAACGCATTTCCTGACTTTTTTAGAGGAAGTCAATGCTCAACCAATTGACCGATTGTGCGGATGGCCTAGTATACTGGTGCTATAAGCGCCGGTTGAGGTTTAGACAAAGCATGCGTCTCCATAGTTTTATCAATAGTAAAAAAAAAATGTTCTTACGAACCTAAAATCATATTGTACATTACAATCAACACCCATAACAAGCTATAACTAGTCGTGTCCCTAAAAAAAAGTGGCAACCAGCCGTGACAGGAGGCATGTCAACAAGCCAACTCAAAGAGCAAATCTAGCAGAGTGGACATATGCCCCTGCCCACTATAATAACGGCCAATATGGAGGCTAGACGGTCAAAACAAACTATACCTAGAAAAATCACCATTGCCTATTCGCAATCCATAATTTTTAGGCCGTGCTTTTAAATGAGGGGTTTCAAGAACGGTGTTTTCTAGGAATTTATTTTTAGAAATGAAATTTATTTAAAAGTTTCAATAATATTGTTTCTACAAATACACGTAAAGTTTCGATAATAATACGATAATTTGCAAGCAGCACAAAAAAGACAAAAATGTGTCCCAAATACAATAATGCCAAATTAGAGGATTGCCTCCATACGCAAGATAACGCAGAGGTAAGTAAAGGGCACCAGCAACAGAACACGGGCTTGAAGAAAACATGCTATATACATAGCTTCTTTTGCTCTATAATTCCCTTCATGCAATCATGTCATGTGTTCACACTTTAGGGCTTCTTCAAAACACAAATTATTCTCGGAGAAAAACTGAGACCCCACAACTAAAGGGAAAAAGACATATTCCTGTCCATTCAGTCATATGATTGCACCAATATACTTTATTGGACAGAATGTTTCCTTCAAATTTCAAAGATATTCAAACATGAGATGTTATCTCAGGGAACTAACTAATACACAAAGCATTACAGTAGCTTTATACCTCATGAAAAGAACATATATCTAAGTAAATTCCTCATGGCATCACACAATCGCCATATGATCTTGAGTGTGCAGCCATCCATGTGCAGAGGCTCTCACGGAAAGCTTGTACAGCTACATCATGTGCAGCCCGCTCAACAGAGTAGCAGCGTCCAGACTTCACGGGCACCTTCATAAATAACCATGGCCTTAGCTGAGTTACGTACCGCCCGGTCATGGTGCGGATGACCAGCTGACTAGTTTGTTAGAGAGAACCGGGAGAGATGGCTCTCCTCGGTGGTATAGAGATGTGGAAAAGAGGCTTAGCATGGTGTTGTATAGGATGTGTGTATATAGATTGGCAATAATTTAGACCAAGATATAAGCCAGTGCCGCGGCCGAGTTGTTGACGATCTAGGGATTCTTTTGTGCTGCTCATGTCTGTTGGGTTCTGTAGACTTGCCACTTAGTGCCCATCCTGAGAGTTAAAAACTGGCTGATTAGTGCGCCAACTAGGAAGACAACATGAGCAAATAATTAGATGAGCACATATCAGTCCCACCTCCCACGTAGCTCCATCAAGTCAGCAAAGGAAATTATGGGCTTAAGTCAACCTAACTCCCTTAGAAAATCGTTCACGTGCCAGCCCATGCCATTGATACAAGCCCCTCACATTTAGGCTACAAATAGCACTGCTGTATATATATTTAAGCCCATTACGCATGACATGTGGGCCAGATAAAAGGTGACAAAATATCACTAAACATATGAAATTCACACAAGTTTAACTGATTGCAAAATAAAGTACAATAGCTGGATAGAACAATGACCAAAGAACAATACGATGACTAGTTATCTAAGCTGACATTCCAGTCCTCCGCATTCCGGATAGATGGCACGAACCAGATAGGGGGGCATCGTGTCCCAACTTGATTACTGGTAAATTTTGCACCTATAGTGCAGGATCATCATTCAAGCTGAAGTGGCATAAATCTGTAACGTCTCCGGTCCAACTCCTAATGCGTTCATGCATACTGAAAACACATCCATGCTTCATGAACGGAAGGTCCTGAGCATCATGTACTGATGGTGGCATTTCAATCATCAGGGGATAATTCATGCCAATGAATAGAGAGTACGCTCCAAGATCGTGCCTCCTTTCCCAATGAGCACCGTCAAGGTTCCAAGCCATGCCATTCAACTGGAATACGAGGCAGCACATTAATTGTTCGGTATGAGTGCAATCCTTGATCTGGATATGGATTCTCGACCTCTTCCTCTGTTACGACCCCACGTGCATGCACCAATAACATAGTTCTATATTCTTTTTTGTCAGGTACAAGGTTCCAGGAGAGAGGTATGAGGTCATGTCCTTCGAAGAATACCGGCGCCGGGATTTTCCAAGGCGTTGAGTTCGTTCCTGCTCAAAAAGCAAGCATCATATTACTTGTCTGAATTGCAAGGGTTCCTACAATGTGATTAATATAGTTGAGCTTACCATAGGAGAGCTGCCAAACGAAAAAAGATCCCTCATTTGTCAGTGCGAAGATTTGTCCACCATGAAGAACGGCATCTTCGTACACGAAAGGAAACAGGAGGTCCGTCCTTAAGAATTTCCATCCGTCGGCGGTATTTTTAGTTTGATGGGGAGACCCAGGAGATATGTATCTCCTCGGTGGTATAGAGATACGGAAAACAGATGTCTCCCTTAGAAAATCATGCACGTGCCAGCCCAAGCCATTGTTACAACTCTCTTAACATTTGTTCTACAAATACCGCTGTTATATACTCCCTCCGTCACACAATATAAGATTTCTTTGGAAGCTAACATAGCTTGCAAAGATGTCTTATACTGTGGGATGGAGGGAGCATTATTTATGCCCATTACACACGACATATATATGTGGCAGATAAAAGGTGACAAAATATCACGAAACATATGAAATTCACACAACTTTAAATGAGTTCAAAATAATGTACAATAGCTGAATGGAACAACGACCAAAGAACAATACAACGACTAGTTATCTAAGCTGATATTCCAGTCATGTGCGTTCCGCATGGATGGCACGAACCAGATAGGGGGGCATCGCGCCCCAACTTGATTGCTGGTAAGTTTTGCACCCAGTGCAAGATCTTCATTCAAGCTGAAACGGCATAGGTCAGGAACGTCTCCAGTCCAACTCCTAATGCGTTCATGCATACTGAAAATGCATCCATGCTTCATGAAGGGTAGGTCCTCGGTGTCATGTACAGATGGTGGCATTTCAATCATCAACGGATAATTCATGCCAATGAACAGAGAGTACGCTCCAAGATCGTGCTTCCTTTCCCAATGAGCCCCAACAAGGTTCCAGACCATGCCATTCAACTGGAACACAAGGCAGCGCATTGTTCCGTATGAGTGCAGTCCTCGCTCCAGATATGGATTTTCGACCTCCTCCCCTGTTACCATCCCACATGTGTGGACCAATAACAAAGTTCGATAGTCATTTGTGTCAGGTACAAGATTCCAGGAGAGAGGCATGAGGTCATGTCCATTGATAATAACAGGCGCTGGGATTTTCCAAGGAGCCGAGTTCATTCCTGCTCAAAAAGCGTTCATCATATTAGTTGTCTGATGAATTGGAAGGGTTCTTAAAATGTGATCGATATAGTTGAGCTTACCATACGAGAGCTGCCAAACAAAAACAGACCCCTCATTTGTTAGCGCGAAGATCCGCCCGCCATGAAGAACAGCATCTTCATAGACAAAAGGGAACATGAGGTCCGACCTTAAGAGTTTCCACCCGTCAGAGGCGAAACCACCCTTGGCGATGGCAATTGAGATGTCGAACACCGCGATCACAGTGTAGTTGCTATAGCCGGCCTGCTTCGATGGTGCATCAGCGATAGCTATCTTCTTCAACTTTGCCCTTGCTTGATCGAAGTGGAATTGCACACTGTCTGGCAAGTCAACCAGATCAAACCCTATGCTGGAAAGGGGCGGAAGTGGCACAGTGACAGTAGTGTACACATTGTGCAGTTCAATATGGCCAGCATCCCCGACATACGCTAGCCAGTCTCCATTAGCACCAACCCACCGTTTGTCAGGAGTAGACATCAAGCGTGCATGCAGCGCCGGGGCATCCAGAGGCATGAGCGTACATCGCGTACCTTCCTGTGGCAGCCCTATGGGACACAAGAGATCATCCTCGAGCACGCATGGTAAATCAAGCGGCATGTCAAGAGATATTCTAGGAATAGTCTCTAGAAGGACGGTGCAAGTACCAGCAAGTCGAACACGACTAAGCACGTCAATCCGAGATGTTATTATTTTCAGGCTGTCCTCCTGCATGTTGGCCCATCTTTGCCGGTTGCCGTTCGTCGCCTCCAACTTTGCCTCGCGGGCCTGTAGCATGTTGGAATTCCGGCTAGGCAATGTGGGAAGAGGGTTTGGCAAACATTAAGACATGTAAATTCTAATGGAATTTAGTAATATTAAGGCATGTCAAATACAATGGAAAGAACAATGAATAACCAGACATAAATTACTCATTTGGGATGGGTTTGACAAACATCGCCAAGAACCAAATGCACGTAGAATCATCATCAATTCTCAAAAAAGAAAACGTAGAAACGCCATCAGAAATGGTATAGGAAATTCTAAATGTGCTCTGGAAATGATCTTAAGTGACCATTGGTAGCGTTAAGCAACACAATGCATTTTTTAAATTTTCTGCAAAATCCCATTCTTTAAAGGCTGAACTTCACACAAAAGGGTGGGATTATATTTGAGTGGACACATGATATAATACATGTCAAACCCATAAAACTTGTCAGAGTCTGATGGCGTACAGTATGACACCAGAGTTCTCTTAAAATATACAAACGAGCGAAAATACATGTCATGGGATCGACGAAAGTGCCTTTCTGCTCCCGAGCTCATTTGAGCTCGGTGAACAGTAAAATCGGTAAAAAATCTAAAATATTTCAAAAAAATCTGAATATTTTTTGGGAACAACATTGACAAAAGTTTTAAGCGCGTGCAAAAATTTAGCAAGAAATAACATTTCTATAAGGCATGATAAAAACAATAAAATCGATACTCTGAAAATGCGCATTTTCAGCGTATCGATTTTTTTTTGCCACGCCTCATAGGTATGTTATTTCATGCTGAATTTTTTCACGCACCTAAAACTTTTGTCAATGTTGATCCCAAAAAAAGTTCAGATTTTTTAAAAGGTTTTCGATTTTACTGTTCACCGGGCTCAAATGAGCCCGGGAGCAGAAACTCCGTTAAAAAAACTGGACTAACATTGATTAACATGCAACGGGCAAGAGCTGCAGCATACCATAGCCGGCTGCGTATGGAGTTCCTTCTCGACCGTCGAATCCGTGCCGTCGTCAAGTGTATCACGAATTCACGATACAGCTTATGAGTACTACGGGGCTGTTGTGGCTTCTTTGGCTGTGATTGACTGGTGGAGGCCGGAAGGAGCTGATGGTTTGTCAGCCGGGCCAAAAGGACGGTTTATATAAGCTAGCCAGTTGGAACAAAATGGCAAGTCTTGATACTGTTGGTAAAGATTCAAAATTTTGGATATTGGCGGGAGGCATGTGAACGTGTTCGCGTTTACACCTTGAGTTTTATAGATGTAAACGTGGATGATATAAGTTTATTTTCTTATGTATGTGAATGCGGTTGATTTAACCTTCTTGTTATATATGTGAACGTGGTTTATTTTACTTTCCATATATGCAGAATTTATAGTGCAAACACATACACTCATCCCTATGAACGCACGCGCGTACGACCTATCCCTATGAACACCTCCGAGAGACTGAATCTATACATCATCTTGAGATTGACGAAGTCATCATAGACGCCTGCGTAGTCAACAGTAACGTCTCCTCACACTTAACCCACATCACCAGAAGGCCTGAAATAAATATAGAAAAATGCGAGCACCAGTGTCAAGTTTAGGACCTGGACCTGGTTGGCTAGGGAGACCACTTTCCTCCTAGCTATCCAACCACAGGTTGGTTTATGAGCGTATAACATTATTATTATGTTATAGACATAAGAACCAAAAGCAATCCCAGTGACACTAATGCTATTTGGCCCATGATGACCAATGGCAGCACATAGAGAGTATTGCATCTTTCACACAATTTGAGGAATATTAAACTTGCTTTTTTCCTGGCTTTCTCGTGCGCCGAGAAATCGTGGGAGTACAGGTTGCATGATCGTGTTCCTTCATGCAACAGAGGCTAAACTATGTTGGGAGGACAACTTGCGCTACATGGGAGTACATTATCTTGTGTGTGTGTGTGGGGGGGGGGGG
>CBMN011744474.1:0-11692 GCA_000582825.1 Hordeum pubiflorum | reverse complement strand
TGAAATGCTCAATGCACACGATTAGTCCGCTAGAGAATTGTCATCAATCACCAAAACCACTTAGGAAGAAATATGCCCTTACACACCAGATATATGCAAGTACATGCACGTCGATAATCAGGTCTTTGTTGGGTCAGTTGGACACCGAATAAACATTCTGTACTTAAGATTTTCACATCTGTATTGGTCCGACGGGTTTCAGATGTTTTTAGTCCCATCTCGCCGCCTTACGAGCGAATCGACCGGCTTAAATAGCCTGGTCGTGTCCTTAAGCCATAAGCTTCAGTCATCATTATACCCTTTGTAAAGCATATGGACCGTGACTACGAATCTTCTCTGCTCTGCTTGACAAAGAAGATTCATAGTCACAGTCTATCTCCTTCACAAATGGAACATTGTTGTTTGCACGGCTCTTTCTGAATCACAAAATAAAAATCTTTGTCATTGTAGTAGACCATCAACGTATACAAATCTTTTTGAATCACAAAATAAAAAATCACATTGTAGTAAGCCATCATCGTATACAAATGAGATGAACTTGACACTCGATGACAATCATCAATTGATGAAATGCAATCTAGTGTGAAGCTACCTCATTCATACAACGAGAATTGACCCACCTATGCAATTAACAGAGAAGCTTGTAGCTGTCCAACGACGCGACAATTTAAGCCGGTCCGCCTCCGGTTGGCGCGACGAGGTGGGACTAAAATTTGGGTCAACTAGCTCCGACGACAACGGTCTTGAGGCTGCAGGTGGGACTGTGTGGGTTGCCCGGGCATGTCCGGACGTGACCGGGCACCTCATATCATCTCCAGATTTAAGACGGGTTTGAAGTACGCCAGTCAGTCCAAGCGTTTAAGATAAAAATAAATGGTTCAGTTTGGTCAGTTTTTTTTGACCGGTCTGATTGGACGTTTTAGACGTTTGAGGAGGAAGTAGGGTCCGCAGGGCTGGAGGAGTACCGAAGCTTCAAGCAGGGACGTCCCGCTATTGTTCCGGCCCCAAGTCGGTCAGGCGAACCCTATTCCCGTGCGTCCTACCGCCCCCAGCTTTGCCGTGTCGATTCCCACTACAATCTACAAACCCTCTCCCCGCAGTTCCACCCCGACCAGAAAAGAAGAAGAGAACCTTTCGCCTCGCCGGTCCCCCACTGACCCCCGACCCCGAACCCTCGCCGGCCCGCCCGTCCGTCCATGGACTTCTCGGAGCAGGACGTCGACGTCTTCGGCGAGGAATACGACGGCGCCGAAGCCGAGGCCGAGGGCGGCGGCGGCGGCGGCGCCTCCTCCGGCTCCTCCTCCCCCTCCTCATCCTCCTCGTCCTCCGCCGCCGCCTCCTCCTCCTCCTCCAGCGCCGCCTCCAGCGGCCGCAGCAGCAGCCCCGCCGCCGGAGGCGGGGACGAGGACGGCGCCGACGACGGGGACGGCGGCGAGTACGACTCGTTCGACGTCGTGCCCGTCAGGCCCGCCGCCGGGTACGGGGATGAGGAGGAAGAGGAGGCCAGAGATTTGTTCGGCTCCGACAACGAGGAGTACGTCAAGACCCCCGCGCGTAGCAACTACCTAGTTCCAGGTCCGCCTCTCGTTACTGAATTAGCCGCTAGATTCTTCTGGGCCAAGTTGTCTCCCCAGTGTTGGGCGAGCAGAATTTCTTAGGAGATTGCCACATAACCCTACCCAATTTATGTGTGATTTGGCTGGTTTTGCTGCTCGCGGGGCTCTGGGAGCTGCAGTGAGCGTTTGGTCTGTAGCGAGATTAACCTTTTAGCTTCAGTAAACGACGAACTCTTTTTGCTGCAGTCTTATGTTTGAATCATTTGTTCCAACTTTCAGCAGACTATGTCAGGCTAAGTCGAGCATAATGTTGGATTGAATTATCTACTAGCATCTTCTGGCTCTTGCTTGCCTCTGTAGACTCAGGGAGGCTTTGAGTTACAAAAGCATCAAGCAGAACTACTGAAGAGAGTATATGAACGAACCATGAATGAAACAATATATAATAGAATGGGTTTTGGCTCAATTGGGTAGCTGTGAGTTGGAAAGCTACATTCGACATCTGTAAATAACTAGAATTTGAACTTAATTCTGCAGTAAATTACAATTACGAATAAGGCTGAAGCTAATCTGATTCTGTTTCCCAAGCAAACTTGATCACAGTTTCTTTCACGGTACCATCTCACTAGACTATGATATATATGGTTTAAAAATCTAGCATAATGATCTGCATTGAAAATGAGACTGTGTTTCCATGCTTTGTGCCTATCCAAGTATCTAGCCTAAATCATGCTCATGTTTTGTGTGTATCTAACTGAAACCTACGGGTCTGCACCCATTCAACCTACATGTACTCCATTAGTGATACACAACGCCCATGCTTTGTGGTGGAGAATGTGATGTCTAGATTGTTTCCCTTGCCTGGATACTCGATATTCTGGGGACTTGCTAGCTACTGCTTTGAAAAGCTTTAGTGCATCTAGGTTGGGAGATATGCCATTAACACCCTCTTATATTTTGTGCCTCTCTTTATAGTGCTGCCCCCGATACGGAACACCAACAACTTTTCTCGAGGAGGACGAGGTGGCAGGGGCCCACCTCTTCTTCCAAGGCCAGGAGGCCATCCAGGAGGACGAAATAATTTTGGCCACGGCGGGAGGTTTTCATATGGAAATGGGCGAAACGCTGAAGGTTTTGTTTCAGAAATGAAACTTAATAAGAGTGAAGAAACTTTATCTAGGAAAGCTGTTGCTTTTCAGGAGGTGCATAACAGTACCATATTCTTTTGATTTTCAATTGATGTATTTGTTATCTAAAGGGCTATGCTTTGTTACCTCATGTAGCCATGTGAGATAGCATGCTACAGCCGTGTTGAGGGTGGGGATGTATATTTTGATGATCGCAGTTTGGTAAGATCTCAGAGTTGCTGATTATCAATTTCATTGTCCATTGAGTGTGAACCGTTGATTTCTGGACACATGTTTTCTTTTCAAAGGAATTTTGCCCTAAAGTTGGCTGCTGTACTAAACATCCTTTTTTGTAGAGGCTTTTCAAACGTAATATTTGTGACTATGCCGGTGAAGATCTCAATAAAGGTTTTGAAACGTTTATAGAGAAAAGAGGTACTTCCTTTCTGAAGTTATGTTTAGTGTTTCTACATTCTAGTTAATACTATCAACTCGATTAATGTAGAGTGTATTATCTGTGTAATTGTTATTGCCTGAAAATTACTCCCTACAAACTCTGTTTCAGTTGTCACATAATAACCTACACACATTTATATGAAGATCTTGATAGCATGGGACCTTTCCCTTACTCTATATGGTAGAGCCAACCATTTTGTATTGCAGGTGGGTCTTGAAACCTTAAGTGGACCACTTAAGGCATGTACAATTGATAAATTTTCTTCATATTGAGTTTTCGCAATTGTACTATATTTCCGCTGAGGCATTGCATCTGTGTTTTTCGTAAGACTGGATAATTTTTATTTTTTCATATGAGAAAGGACATGAAAGGAAATAAATCTTCAAGAATTAACAGGCTAACTGTTTCTGATACACAATGGGAAAGGAATGAAGTTATTGAAGTTAATTCCAAATTTTCTTTCTTGAACAATAGGATCCAGGGAGATAATAGTTCAATTATTTGGAAGTTTTTCTTCCTCTTAAATTCGTTTTTATCTGAGAGCATTCATTCATGGTTAATGTGGTGTAATGCCAGATTTGGGTTCTCAAGGATTTGGCGATCTTCTTGCATGCATAAGAAATTCAAATCTACCTCTTCAGAATATACATTTTGTGGTAAAATGCATTATTGGCAACTTCATATTTGTTATTTTGGTATGCTATGCTTGGAATTTCTGATCATGTACGCTCCTCTTGCAGACGTATCGCAACAACCTTAACAAGGTATGGTCCTCCCAGTGCAGACTATTTAAATCATAACATTTTTTCTTTTCCGTTGCTGTAGCTTATGTTCATGTAGAAGAGTTGGGTATTTATCCTTACAAGCTTACCATGTTTGTTTTGTATCTAGTTTAATCGATTGACAGATGCATATATATTTTGCAGGACACTGTAATAAAACTATTTTTTTTTGTATTTTTTTTTACTATGCTTGTATGCTGACATGTAACTATTTGCAAAATCGACAGATATTGGCCACGGCTTATCTAAAAGATCCATGGAAAATGGGTGTGCACAAAAGAAATGGTGTTGTATACCTTGATGTCCATAAACTCCCTGAAAGACCACAGAGCGAGATTGAGCGCAGGAGGTGATCTCCCTCCTCCTCAACCCCCTTCACCCCCCTCCCCCCTCTTTCTTGTTGACAATAGGAAGAGTTACAAAGGAAATAGTGTTATGGTAATCCTACCCGCGCAAGGGGTATCTTGTCAACTTTGAGTTCGATGTTTCATGGTGCTGATTTCTCTCTCTCACATTAGGAAGATTGAGTTACAAAGAAAATAGTCGGAATTTAGTATGCTAAATACGGTGATGCTTTGAGTTTTTATTAGTTTTATAGGAAATGTGATAGCCCAAGGGTTGTCTTTCCAGTTTGAGTTCTTAATGCTTTGGCATTTCTTGATCTGATAACATGTACTCCGTCCAATTCAAATTAATTGTCACTCAAATGGATGTATCTAGCACTGAAATACGTCTAGATACGTCCGTTTCAGCGAGATGTTATATGAATTGGTGGGAGTAATAAAATACAGTAGTTGTCTAAAATGTTAGTATCTCCGGGGAGCTTGGAAATGTGTGAAGGGCTGCATGTTATTCTCGTCATTTGCCTGTTAAATTAGCCCGTGCCTTGATGTTTGTAATCATATTCGGAATTGTCATCATTATAGTGGATGAATCTCTAATTCTTGCTGGTGCTGTGTTTGATCCTCAGATGTTTCTGGGGCTATTCTTTTGAAAATCTTGCCACTGAGAACTCCATTGACGAGGACGGAAGAGGTATTGATGCAAATGTAGAGTATTGTTCTGTAATAAAGACGAAATTGGGCGCGCATCGCATTGTCATGGGTGCTGAGATGGACTGCTGTGATTCAACCGACGATGGTAGGCGGTTCTATGTCGAGTTGAAAACAAGCAGAGAGGTCGTTCTTCTTTTCCATGAGCTTTCAGTGTTCTGATACCACATATATTCAATCTAGTCACCATTCTGAATTTTGTAACAGCTGGAGTATCATACGGTGGAAAAATTTGAGAAAGAGAAGTTACTTAGGTTTTGGGTAATTTTTTGTCCTCTTATTTTTGTAGCTATTGCATGACAACATTTTATTTTATCACAGCTATCATTTGCAGCTTCTTGTTCTGGTTTCTTCCACAGCGTGAAATTCTATATTGAAACTGTGCTCCATATGATCTTAGAACAGTTACTTTTATTAAGTTTCTTACATTTTTAATTGACTCCTTAAAGTTCTGAGAATGATTTGTTCCTTGTATGCGGGGACTGAGGATATATGCTAACAACTTTACATGTCGATCTTGTTATGATTCTCTCTGCCATCACAACTTCAACCTACTAGTATTTGATCTTCAGAAGTCATACCTTCTATTATAGCTTGAAACATTAACTTTTACTTAACTGAATATTACAGATTCAATCATTCCTTGCCGGCGTATCATATGTGGTCGTGGGATTCAGGTAGTATTCAGTCATCACAGCATTCTTTGTTAATACTTCGAGCTTCCCGCCAGAGAATAAATCCCAAGTCGTTTCGTGCAACTGTTTTCAAAAGTCTTTATGGTTGCTATATGTAAGGATTATGGTATGGGTAATTGCTATACTATGGCTGTCAATTAGATATAGAAGCAAACCTATTTCATGTATATTTTGGATTGCGACGCTTATTCATTGGGTTATCAGCCCCGTACTCTCGATTTGAGTGCACCATACATCAGAGCTTTAGTAGCTATTTGAGTGATCTAAACGCTCTTATATTTCTTTACGGAGGGAGTATCAATTTATCTATTATAACAGGTCTAATGGCTAGTACATAATTTCTTTGAGTTCGTAGTTCCTTCAACTTAATTTGTTTGACAACTTTGCAATTATTTTGATCGAACCTTTATGCTTATCTTAGTGGTATGAACACATCTCACTCAGTATGGTCTTCTGTTCTACATATTTAACACACTGCAAGCTACATAACCTGTAGTTTTTGCTTAACAATGAGGCATTTAAATTCCAATCCTCTAACGTTGGCTATATGGTTTATAAAGAGTACGATTACCTTTTTTATCTGACTCTGTTCAGTGTTGTTTGAGATGTGTAGTTGAATTTTGGTGATCAAAATTGGTTTTAACTTGATTAAATTCCACTCTTTTTTTGCTTGCAGGAATGATGCTGGTGTACTTATACGAACTGAGAGACTAAGAACTAAAGATATCACACAAAAAGTGAAAGCAAAGAACTACTGGCAGGTAATACTAAATTAATTCCATGTTGTTTATTCACAACAGTGGAATCTATGATATTTAGGAAGAACATGAGTATAATATTAGGACTGAAGAGCATATAACCTATAAAAGTTGAATAATTGGTTTGTCATATCAAATCTTAAGTAGGGAAGGAGTTTAGCACTTACCATCCATTACTCTGATGTCGCATTCCCTTTTTCTGTTTTGACACGTAGGATAACTGATAACATCCTCTTCTGTACGAAATTACTTGCTATGCAACATATGGGACTACATTCATTTGAATTAAAATATATGGTTTTTAATTACTTTCTTGCACTTCCCACTGTAATATATGTTTCTTGGAACAATATATTCAGGGTGGTGTCTGCTTGGCTTTTGCGGATGAGGTTTTATGCTGGCTGTATGGCACTGTCAAAGAAAGTAAGAATGCCTTCACCATTCTCAAAAATACATGAACACTTGTTGCTATTCATAATCTCGAGTACTTCTCTTTGCACGCATGATATTGTTTGTCCCATCTGTTACAGATGAAGACTACGTTCTGCAATTTGCACACCCGTTCCATCGATTGGAACTATTAAAAGCCCAGTCTCCTTGCCCCGAGCCAATAACTCTGCATGTGGAACAGCTCACTGGTGCAACAAGCTAGATCCGTTCCTAAAGCAAAGCTCTGGCGCTGATGTTTTGAGAAACGGACAGTTTTGACGGACCTTACGTAGCAACGTCGCGTCTTAGAATGGTTTTGAGCTATACTGAGTTCGAGGGGCTGATGCGTATGCATAAGAGACTGACGATGTCACGCTCTTTAGTCGGTCGGAAACTGGGGGCATTTACGGTCACGGTTTGCTCTTTGCATGTTCAAAGAGATTTTGAAGCCATGAAAAACTGCACTTCTTCTGTAATAGGAGTACTAAGTTATAAATTATGGAAGTGCAGGGTTAAGCTGCCATTGTAACTGTTCATGACGCAAGGCACCAACAATGTGTAACTTTTGTACCAATGATGATATTGAATTTTAGAGACAGACGTTGCCATGCCATAGTGACATGTCAAGAGCACCATTTGGAGGTTAAATAGCGGTATATGCTAAGAGTTCCTTTTCAGCTTATGGAGAACATTTGATATCGCATGGTTGTTCCATGTTTTTTTTTCCGGATGAATCGGCGAGGGAGCGCTGCATTTTCATTTTTATATAAAAAGAGGACTTATAACTTTATATACTTCATTTTTAAATAAAAAGAGGGTTTATATACAGAGGTAATGAGTTTTTAAAGGGAACTCATCGAAGCCCATGAGACGTGGTTGTTCCATGTTCTTGAGCTGTTTTCTCAACGAATTATTACTTAGTTTGAAACTTAAAATGTGTGTGTTTAGCACATCTGCATCCTGTATTACTTCCTCCGTTCCATAATGTAGTGCGTTCTCGGTTTTCGAGCTTGAACTTTGACCATGAATTTGATCAACGAGACCGGTGGTATAGTTTTTGCTCCCGTCGCAATCGGTCTCGTTGGTTAAATTCATGATCAAACTTAGATTTCAAAAAACGCGGGCGCACTACATTGTGAAACGGAAGGAGTATTAGATACTATGACCAGACACATAAGACGTCAAACATGTTTAATCACTGTTAACTGTTTACAATCACCTTCACATCAGTTTCAACTGTTTGATGATGGATCAACGTTGTAGATGGTCAATAAAAAAGCACATTTTGTCAGCCAGTAGAAAACAACATCATTCAATCGATCGAGAAATAGACGCTCCAAGAAGAAAAATTTAGAAAGTGATGCTTAGTCAAAGACACCAGTGACATCTGGCTTTGGGCCGTCAGCTCTGACCGGAAGACAAAGAACAAATAAGAGAAGGCGGTGTAATAAGCAAACCCAATTAGATTAGATGCTCCAAATGACGTTGCTACTAACCTACCACTGGTGTCTTTGACAAGTCAAAGACCACCATATAGCTTGCAATCGGCGAGTCTGACCGTCGTGATCTCGCACCTAATCCCATTCCCACCCCCTACCCAACTTTACCTGCTGATCCAAAGAGCAAATCAATGGCGGACACGGTCTGCTCTGCCGTCGCCGGCGAGGCAGTGCAAAGATTATCTTTGCTTTTATCAGGAGAAGACGAGACCGGCGAGATGAAGGTGGATCGAGTAGAAATGGCCGTGCTCAGCTCGAGACCGTCGCCATGTCCGAAGACTGGCAGGTGACGCACGCACCGCTGCTCCGTTGGAAGGCCAAGTTGAAGCGTGTGATCAAGGAAGGCAAAGGTATCGTACGCTCCCACAAAAGAAACACCAGTACCTTGGAGGAGCTGGACAGGAGCGGCTCCTTCCCACGGCGCGTAGCGCGAGCAGCCAAGCGGTTCATGCCGTTCAGCCGGGGTACAACTCCCGGCGACGATCTCACCGACTCCGCGGTGCGGAGGTTCGAGAGGATAGCTGACGGCTTCTTCGAGTTCGTCAGGTGCGGCGGCCGTCCCAAGACCCTGACGTTCCTCCCGTCGTTCGCGCGGTCGTTGGCGGCCGGGGAGGCGGCGGAACTGTCGCTCAGGATGGAGGGCGGCACCGCGGTGATGCTGCTGCAGCCATGGTGGCTCGAGCTCGAAGGAGGCGACGGGACGGCGGCGTGCCTGTGGCTGTCGTACGAGCACGACGTGGCCTGGGAGAGAACTTCAAGATGATGGCGGTGCTCCGTGCCTCCGAGTCGCTGGACGCCATGAGGGTCGCCACCGACCGCGTGGAGCTCCTGCCGCCCCAGTTCGGCGCTGCCCGTGCGGCCATGAAGGGACTCGTCGGCGAGATGGCCGTCCACGGTAGGAGCTCCCCTGCTCCGTCCGCCATGTACGTGTCTTTCGTTCGCGCTGTCCAACACTGCCACCGTTACGGCTTCGAGCCGACGAGCCGCCGCGCCGCGCCACGGTCGCGGTTGCCCGATGAGATCCTGATGGTGTGCGCCCACTTCTACATCCTGCCGCTCCAGGGCTCGCCCGGTTTGCCTTTGGAGCTGGTCTGGCACAGCTCCCCGGTTTACCTGCCCAAGAAGCTCTCGGAGCAGCACAAGCACGTCGAGCCGGAGCAGATACGCGCCGGCCTGTTGCCGACGGCGGCAGATGGGTCTTTGTACCACGACGAGGCAGGAGGACCAGTCGAGCGCGGGAGGCAATGGTGGTGTCCGCACAGCTCGACGCGCCTGTCGGTGGTGCCCGTGTCTTCACCGCCAAAATCTGTTGTGCAGTGGTGCAAGGGAAGTTGGACATTTCGCGGGAAATGAAGTTCTGTGCCATCTAGTACTAGTGTCAGATACATGAGGTCCAAAATATTTTCTAGCTACGCACCTTGTGTGTTAAGTATATAATTCACATTTTATTGCTAATTGGTCAAACTTTGATCTTCAAATGCGCGGGCATATCACACGAGAGTGTTGCTAAATATGACTAGGATTTTTTATTTTTTATTTTTTTACAATCATCTCCTTCTTCATTCATGCATCAAGATAGCAGCATCGTTTACAAGCATTGGGATGGTCGCCTAGGGGCAAAATCCATCCATAATTCAGGGGGGAGAAAATGGATCAATTGGTGGGATGGACAGGTGGGACCGATTGGTGGCCTTAGTGAGGCAATATCCTGTTACTAGTGACCCTGATACTGAAAGTCTTATTCTACTCCCGAGTACAAATGCTCCCTCGTAAACAGTAAAATCGAAAGACATATTAAAAACATTTAAAAATTATGATTTTTTTTGTGGTAAACTTTGACAAATGTTTTACATGCGTATCAAAATTCAACAAGAAATAACATTCCTGGAAGTCGCAGCGAAAAAAAAAAATCAACTGTCCAAAATGTATTCCAAACTAGCATTTTTGGAGCATCGATTTTGTTTTTTTACCACGACTTCCACAAATTTTATTTCGAGCTGAAATTTTGCAAGCATACAAAACATTTGTCAAAGTTTACCAAAAAAATCAGAATTTTTTAAATTATTTTACTATTTTTTTCTATTTTATTGTTCGCGAGGGAGCATATGAGCTCGGGAGCAAAAACTCCATGTCCCCCTGATACTCCTATTTGGACCTTGGAATCAAATGAGATATATTCGGTTAAATCTTTTTATGATAAGATCAATTTTGGGGGAGTCGTTTCTGCTACGGGGGACAAACTTTGGAAAATTCTGTGTTCACAGAAAATCCATGTGTTCTTATGGCTGTGCATATATAACAAAGTACTTACTAGGTATAATCTTGCTAAGAGGCGGGATGTTACTGATCTAACATGTTTGTTTTGTGGGGAGAATGAATCTGTACAGCACCTACTATTTGATTGTGTGGTTGCTAGGCATGTATGGACCTTTGTTGCTGAGTGTTTTGATATTAATATCATTGCTAGTTTTGAGGATATATATGCTTTTTGGCAGTCAAAAAAGAAACATTTGGTCTTGAATTTGGTAATTGCCGCCTCCTTGTGGAGTATCTGGAAACTGAGAAACGATTTCTGTTTTCAGGGACGCACGTGGAGAAGCATGAATTGCGTCCTTGCCAAGCTAAGTTTTCATCTTCATCAATGGAAAGTTCTCTGTGTCGGCACTCAGGCCATTTTGCTGATGCGGTGCATTCGTCTGCTGGACAAAAAGCGCGGGGAAGTCTTGAGGATCGCGTGGAGATGATCTGGAGGACCCAATGAGGACGCCACTCTCTTCGGCTTCATTCTGATGATGTTCCGGGGTGGCCTTTCTCTCCTCCTAGGTCTATGTGTTCTTTACTTTTAGCTTCCCATGTGGGATATTTCTGTTTTAGTTGTTGAACTGGATGTGACCGTGGTTGGGCTCTATGCCTCATTCTAATAAAATGGGGCAGGGGGAAACCCCTTTCTATTAAAAAAAAACCCAGGGGGAGAAAACTTAGCCATCCTAGCTAATCCGTCAACTGGTGTCTAACGCGCCCGCGTCGTTCGCGCTAGGGCGACTCGGGCAGCGCCCAAACCTTAGCCGCTGGGGGGCGCGCACTCCCTCCTCCCTTCCCTCCGTCGCCGCCGGGCTATGCCTGGGGGCCGACGGCGGCGGCGGGGGACTCCCTCTCTCCCGCGTCTCAGGGGTGGTGCGGGCCCCCTACACGCGTGGAGGTGCGATCGATCTAGTGGAGCAGCGGCAATGGCTGTGGCGACGGCGGCGGTGGCCAGCCCTGCCCCGGACGATGGCGGCTACAGGTGCGTCGGGGTAGTCCGGTTACGGGCGGCGGCTGGCCCGGTTCGGGCGGCGGC
>CBMN011744470.1:0-15701 GCA_000582825.1 Hordeum pubiflorum | reverse complement strand
TTGGAAATTGCTACGATGATTCCTTGCACTTGGGGATTATCAATGCTCCATCACGGGAGTCTATAAGCAGTCAATGAGAAGAGGCAACATGAAAATGAAAACTGCCACTCGGCCAACCTCTTTACTCCATTCCCTATTCCATTTCCTCGACCGACTGAAAGAGAAAGAAAAATACAAGACAATGGATCATCCGTGGAGGGTAGCATTTTCTTAAAAAACTATTGTAGAACCGGTTATTCCTTAGGCGCCAAAATTTCTCGGAGTGTGGATATACCATTTATTCTATATAACAGTTTGAAAAACATGTGGGGTTGAACATCCTATTATCAGATTAGCCATGTCATTTAAAATAAACTCCCCGCCAATTACTATCCATTTTCACACCACGACCGAATTTGGGTTTAAATTACTTCATAATTTTAAATTTGATTCTTATTAAATAAATCCATGTTTGGCAAAGAATGAAAGACTGCCAACTAGGAACTGAATATGAAGTGTAGGTGAAAAGGATGCACGAATTAGACAAGAAATATTCCCCTCCTATAGGGTATGTACACTGGTAAGGATCCCATTGGATCTTACATCTGATCAAACATGACATATGAAAATGAATCTAAATACATATTGCTAACACGCCCATCACATTTTTTACTTACAAATGAAAAAAAAATATGTGCTTATGAAAAAATATTAATAGGCCAGCCGGTTGAGTTTGTTAAATTATTTAATGTTTGTTACGTGCCTACATAGATCACGGATAAAGATAGAATTCGTGTTCTCTTTTTAATTATATTTTTACGTGTAATACTGATACATGTTGTTTTCTTGCTTATTTTGAAAAAATAGACAAAATCGGTCACGGGCATGAAAATGAATATGTCCCCTCACAACCACTCATTCCACAACAGCCCCGTTCATGAGAAGACGCCAGAAATGGTCTACGGATGCGCCAAATAGACTGCATCTCATACGCAACACAGCAGAGCTCCCAATGAAACAGTGGGTCGGCCCATCTTAGAGAAGCATACAGCAGAGCTCCCAATTTGTTTTGTGAAACATTCGAGATGATTCGGCCTGCGGTTCTTTTAGTTTTCTTCTTCTATTTTCTTTTTAGTCTCATTCAGTTTCTTTTTTTGGTTTTTTTCCTATTTTCCTATTTATTTTTCAGCTCGTTTTTCTTTTTCTTTTTACAATTCATGAGCCTTTTCAAATTCAAAATATTTTCAAATTCATGAACATTTTTAAATTCATGAACTTTTACTAAATTTTTCTAAATTCCTGAAATTTTTTCAAATTAGCAGATTACTTAAAAGTTCATGAACTTTTCCCAAATCCATGATTTTTTTCGAAAATCACTGATTTTTCTCAGATCCACAAATTTATTTTTCAAATTTGTGAACTTTTTTGCAGTCATAATGTTTTTCCATATTCATGAACTTTCTATCAAATACACTAACAATTTTTTTAAACTATGATATTAGTCCATAAAAAAACTGAGAGTTTGTTTTTCTCCAAACCGAGAGATGTTTAAGCGGATATTTACAAGGGGTTCTTCGAGTCAGGGTCTGGAGGAAACCCCTCGAGAAGCACCTAAATATAATCTTCCTCGGGAAGCCGATGCGCGGCCATGGGAGTGGTTTTGTCACACTTTCATGAGAGAAGCCGGTTTCCAACATGACTTTGTGCGACTCGTGGAGAACGCCGGACCGACCTCCTTCCTCGCAGATGAGTGTAACCAATGCCAACTCCTCACCAATACTTTTGTGCAAAATTTCCGGTTCAAGCCTAGGTAGGAAATCCCTACTGTATCATTTCATCTTTATGATGAACCCTTCGAAATACCATTTGCTGATTTCTGCCATATATGCATTATTCTTATGGATGTCCACGTTCTGTTGGAAGTGTTCCGGTCATGTCTATACTTCACCGAACCTACAGGGTCACACACTTAAGGTTCGTCTATCTGCTAAGTGATAGACAGGAAGTCCGTGAAATTGTTTCCGGAAAAAATTCGGAGACAACAGAAAAGTCTTAGCGAGAAAACCGAAAATGTTTCGAAGATAAACTACATACCGGAAATGTTTTGGAACGGGTCCAAAATAGTTTAGTGGGTGCCGGAAATGTTCTAGACCTTCCTACTTATTCGGATTTAACACACACTGAAAATATTTCATGAAAAGTTGTCATGAATAGTGGCAGCACTATGAGGGTACAACGCCCTTTTTGGTGGCTTCTTGGAAAGCCACCTTTTAGGGCTTTGTCCCAAAAGTCAAGGGGATGACATGGGGTGGTGGGACCCCTTTGGAATGGCCCACACATGATGGCTGGCCATGGGAGGAGGTCCTCCATGGAGCTCCACTAACGACCCCATTTTGGCCTTATGAAGGACATATGTCATGGGCATTTTGGTATTTTCAAATGGCCTCTACCCCTTGCCTCCCACTATAAATAGAGGTGGAGAGAGATATCCATTTCACACAAGCTCTCTTATATAGATGACATGCAATGATCTGGGTTTCTATCCCCCTCTCCACGAAATAGTTTTGAGGCCGAAAGGCTGTCTAGTCTTCGGTAAGGCCTAGTTCTGCATGGCGAAGCCCTGCCGGATAGTTGACACCGGATGTGTTCAACCCGGTAGAGAGGTCGTAGTTTTGACCTTAGTCCGAGAGATGCGCTAAGGTTTTGTCCAAGGTTCTGTCTGAGGATCTGGCCCTGTGCCTCCCGAAGGGTTGTCCGAGTGGCAGATCGAGTTTTTATCCAATCGCCTCCCGAAGGGCTATCTGATTGACTAATTGAGTTTCTATCCGAGGGCCTTCTGAGGACTGTCCGAGGGAGAACATTCTTGTGGTTGGGAGGTTGTAAAATCCTAGTCGCAGGGATCTACACTAACGATCTACGTCAACACTACTTCCGCTGCGCTACGAGTTGGTAACAATCAGATCAAACCCTATATGCATCTTAATAGTGGTCCTGGGCTGGTGCATAGGTTGGAATTTTTTGTTTTCTTGATGTGTTACCCTACATCAGCGATTTATGGGAAGACTGGATCGCGACACGCTTGTCAACCTCCTTCTCCTCCTCCTCCTCCTTGTGCCTGCTCAATAGCGTGGTAGGTGAGAAGATGGATCACCGTCGTGTCCTGCGATAGGGTGACCCTCTATCTTTACTACTATTCATCCTTGTGATCGAGCCTTATCACCGCTTGATCACCACGGCCACGGACATGGGCATCCTCGCTCCGCTTTTTCGCAAAGAGCTCAAGTTGTGCGTCATTCTTTACGCTAACGATGCAGTCATCTTTGCAAACCCTAACGGAAAAAGGAATCTACAAGCTACTATAGATTCTGAAGACAATTTGGCGACACCTCAGGGCTATGCGTCAACCTATCCAAATCATCAGTGGCCCCACTTAGATGTGATGAGATTAACCTGGGCGAAGTGCTGCAAAACTTTGGTTGCCTAACGGCACGATTCCCATTGAAATAACATTGAGAGAAGCGCATATCTCAACCCAAACGCATGCCCTAGTCTAATTTACAATCTCAAATTACAATATCATCTACATTACAACCCCGAAATCTTAAAGTCGGCTAGGATTCGGCCCTCCCTTCCCCGTTGATAGGTTTTGACCCATTTACCATCCAGCCAGCATGTCCAATCAGTAAACCACGTCAGTAAATATATATTTCAAAAATAACTATAAAGTAAAAAAAAAAGTCCACGAAAAGATCAGGAAAACAATACTTGGCATTATGGGAAGTTTCTTTTTTTTATTAAAATAATTAAAAATTAGCGTCAGATTTCATATTCGGGCCAATTTTTTGCTAAATTTTGTCAAATAATAAAATAAATTACCATCAAATTTCGAAAATAAATCTAAAAATGATGGAAATTTGTCACATTTTGCTTTTTGAAAATTTGAATTTTTATAATTTTTTCTGGATTTTTTTTTGAAATTTTGATTTTTTTTGGCTAATGTGGCTTGCTGACTGGATGGTCAACAGGGATGGGAGAGTTGAATCCTAGCCGGTTTTATAAGTTTGGGGTTGTAATATAGACTATATTGGAATTTGAAGTTGTAAATTAGACTATGGCAAGAGTTTGAGGTTGAAATATGCACTTCTCTCAAGTACCTTGGGCTTCCCATCACCATCACTAGGGCTAAGATGATGCAGCTGCACATGTAATTTATCATTAATCGAATAAGAGTGTGCCTCGCAGGCTAGAAGGGGAGGTTACTGTCCACTGTTGGATGCAGGGTGCTTGTGCGGCGCGAGCTAAGCGCTATCCCTTTCTTCACGCTTACTATTCTCCGTGCATCCAAGAAGCTTCTAAGACAGGTAGACAAGGCTAGTCGGTGGTTTCTTTGGGCACATGACAAAGAGCTCACGGGCGGCAATTGCAAGTTCAGCCGGAGGAAGGTTTGCACTTCGATGGACACGAGTGGGTTGGGTGCTCGATCTTGAGAGGTTCACCAGAGCACTCAGGCCGAGATGGCTATGGTTCGCTTGGAAAACCCTTGATAGGGCATGGGTTGGCTCTGGATTACCATCCGCACCCTGTTCGCCTAACCATCGACAATGTCCAAACAACTCTTGGTTTGGTCAGTCATCCCTCGCGCAGCTCTTTCCAATTGTCTACGAAATATTTGGTTCCTAATGGAATAGCCATCTTACAATATGCGGATTATGCTTTGAGGATAATCCTAGGAATGCTATCAATATCAAATTGCTATTGTATCTTTTTGAAATCATGTCTGGATTAAAAATAAATTTCCTGAAGAGTGAGATATTCTCAGTCTGTGCGGATGATGATACTATGAAGATGTATGCTGATATGTTTAACCGCCAGATATGATCCTTCCCTATTAAGTATTTGGGAATGCCCGTTAGCTAGTTGGACTTAAAAATAGTGATTGGCTTTTTCGTTGATGATAAATCTGTCAATCATGGTGAAGCTTGGATTAGTGAGGTGCTCTCTATAGGAGGGAGAGTTATCAATGTGAATGCGGTACTTTCCCATGTCCCAACTTTCTACATGTCTATCTTCCTTTTGAATAAAACAACATTGGAAAAATGGGATAAGCCTAGAAGATTTTTTTGGCATAGCAATGGGAAAAAAAGAGGATATCACATGGTCAAGTGGAGCCGAGTTTGTAGATCTAAGAGGAAAGGTGGTCTCGGTGTAAAAGATTTGAGGAAACAAAACATAAGCTTGTTGGTTAAATGGTTGTGAAAACTTGATAAAAAGGAAGGACTTTGGCAAGACATTATTAAAGCTAAATACTTGAAAAAATCTATCGTGGCTTCGGTGAAACAAAAAGCAAGCGATTCCCCCTATTGGAAATCCTTGTTGAAAGTAAAAGAATTCTATATGGCAGGTAGAGGGGTTCAAGTGAATAGTGGGGTTATTGCCAGGCTTTGGATGGATCAATTGGAGGATGGGATGTCTTTTAAAGACAAATTTCCCAATTTGTTTGATGTTTGTGTCGAACAAAACTGTACTTTGGACATAGATACGAGCCCTATTTCTTCCTTTAGAAGAAGATTGTCACCTTAGTTAAGGCAACAATGGGAAGAGGTGAGGGGAACTGCTCTAAAACTTGGACAAAATGGTCTTCTTGATGAGGTTTACTAGAAATTTGATAGTTCGAGAAATTTCTCTACCAAATCTATCTATATGTGGCTGGAAAAAGATTTGGTTGGATCTGGGTTTAAATGGATCTGGAGTGCCAACGTCTCGTCTAAAATTCAGATTTTGATGTGGCAAGCTTGCCAGCATGCTATTCTTACTAGAGATAACATGAAAAAAGGCAATGGTCGGGTGATCCCCGATGTTCCTTCTGTGAACAGGTGGAAATGGCCCAACATATATTATTCCCGTGTCCAGTATCTAGGGTGATCTGGAGAACTATCGGTTCTATGTTTGGGACTGAATGTTGTCCAAATTCTATCTGGCAATACTATGCCTGGATGTATGCCTTCTTGGCTGGATTTGATAATTTATACACTGTTGGACTAGCTGCAGTTTGTTGGGCAATTTGGCTTGCTCCCAATCAAGCCACCTTTGAATGCAAATGAATTAACTCGCCTTTTGAAGTTATTTTTTCAGCTTCTACGTTTCTGTTATATTGGGCAGGGTTGCAAAAGCCTGATATGGTGCAAACAGTGAAGAAGGGAGTGGAGTTGCAAAACGGAGAGTGCAATCCATGCTCATCCTGCTTAGGCAAATCTGGCAGGAGCGAACTCTCGCATTTTCAAAAACCAATGCTCTCCTGTCAGCTCAGTGACGGCGATCATATGAAGCGACATTGATCCATGGAGGATGGTCGGCGCAAAATGCCTTAGACACCACTTGGTGACCCAGGGTGAGGCTGCCGCTTCGGTCTGTCGCCTGTAGTGTTCCAACAATTTCTTTGTTTTCTCAGTTTTCCGCTTTCTTCGGTTTTCAGTCTGGACCTGAACCCTAACCGATACTTTGATCACGGCGATTTGTTTTCCCGCCCTCTATCTGCTAATATATTGAAAGCCAGCGTTTGCTTGATCGAAAAAACTAAAAAAAAAAACACTCATATTTATAGTAGTGCGGGAAAGAAATAGAGTCCTGCGAGTATGTTTGTGTCCGCAACGGACACGACTGAGAGATGACGCTCGCTGCAGCAAGGGGCGTCGGGCCTTTGGGTCTGCGCCATCCCCTCGATTGGATATCCCCGGTCAATTCCTGAGCCAGATAAACACGTCGCTCTGCGTCGTCGTCTACAGGCAGGGGCCGGGCCCCGGCCGGCAGGCAGCCACCGGCGGGACAGGACAGGAAGCACGCAGCGCCTGAGATTCCACTCACCGGCCGGCGTTTCTGTGAGTTGGACGAGGTGCTGCACGCTGCCACTTTCGGCACGCAAATGTAAAACCGCAGCCGCCCCAATTCCGGCGTACGTACGTCCCGTGGCTGCTGCATCGGGTTCTCCAGGGCATCGCCGCGTCACGGGTTACGACTTACGACGGAGACAGCACTCAGCCGATGCAATACTAGCATCTCCTGGCGTCATATCTGTATGGAATACCGAGAAGCACGACGCACTTCCGCCGACGCGCCCATGCAACGCACGCGACGCGAGGCGCGTCTCCACCGCTCTATCTACGCAACACCATAGGCTTCGGCGCACCTCTCAGATTCAGTACATGGCACCTTCAGTAGGTGGCAAGGTTCAGTACATGCTAGTCGCATTTGAAAATCTCCTACGTCGTGGCATGGCATGCATGCATGTCAAAGAGTCTCACATTGCGGCAAAATTGTCGGCACCTCCCAAACAAGTTAAGGCGCCAACCATGCAACGACATGCATCGCACACCCCACCCTCGTGTCGCAGGGGGTCGGCCGATCACAACACCGCCTCCCCCGCAAGCTTTTATCATCATCAGTCGGTCCTCCGTCCTCATGCACCACCGTACGTGTGGGGCATGTTGCCCTAGCTAGCTACCCTCCGTTGCCTGCTACGCTAGTGACTCAGTCGTTCCAGAGCGCGAACACCGGGAGCGGGTGCGCGCCGGCGACGGGCCGCGCCGCGCCCGGCATCCAGCTGCCGCCGCCGTTGCTGCCCTCGCCGGCCTCGTACTTCATGGCGTGCGCGTACTGGAGGCCGTGCAGCAGGTGCGCGCCGCGGTGGCCGTCCGAGGCGTCGGAGCTGTTGTCGGACGCGCCAGCCTCGGGGCGGTCCACGGCGACGGCGACGCTCACGCCGTTGGCCAGCGCCGGCGCGTCGCGCGTCGGGGAGCGCCTGCATGCGAGGTCCCCGCCGATGAGGTGCGAGCTGGCGCAGATGCGCTTCACGTCGTACTTGCTGATGTCGAAGTTGGTGACGGCGCTCAGCCCGCGGAACTTGATCGCCGCGATGTCGTACGCCTCCGCCGCCTCCTCCTGCGTGCCTGCGATTTTCAATTACACATCAGACATCTACTGCCATGTAACCATGCACAACGACAAAAACAAGAACAAGATTACAGTTAGATTAGCAACAGTTGCGTGACTGTTAGGAACTCGGAGTGAACGAGGTGCGTACAAGAGTAAGAAAACAAAAACTTACTGAAGGTGCCAAGGTACAGGTCCTTGTTCCCTGCCACCCTCCCAATCCTGGCCTGCCATCTGCCGTGCTGGTGATGCCTGGGGAAAGCAAGCCCAACAAGAAAAGATCACATACAGTACCACTACCGCAGGCTGGCTCAGGGCTCAGGCTGGCTGGCTGGCTGGCAAGTCGATGCGTGTGTGTTTCTGCGTGCCTGTCTGGCTGTGACTTGTGACTGTGAGTGAGATGGACTATACCATACCGCTAGAGCTATAGAGCTCAGAACAGAAGAGAGCAAGTTTTGGGGTGGTGAAAAAGCCTGCAGATGGGGGTAAAAATGGGGCACCTGGTCACTCCTCTGTACATGGATGCTCCCCTCGAGAAGCCACTGCTGTTCCTGCAAAGAACAAAATTTAACTCGGAAGTTGTAAGCAGCAGCTATAGCCTTGGCGAGCGCGCCAGATGTTTTCACACTTTTGGATGCACATGTATGTGAAACTGTGCACACACTCGAACTACTACTACGTAGAAATTTTGTCTCTACTGATGTTCAAGTTGTTCATCAGATTTCGCAATGGCTTTCTTCCCATAGTACTACTACTCCTAGACTAGATGCATATAATTGGTGGCACTGCATCACTTATTATGGTCCAGCAGTAATGAAGAGAGAAAAAACAGGAACTACTACAGGGTATGTATGTACTGGTGCACCTTCGTAAGTGCGCAATGAACTCCTGCCTTGTCATGTGCTTCATCTCTTCCAGCTCCTTCTCGTAGGTGCTTAACTACATGTCACAACAAAACCCAGCCTATCCATCAGGGAAAACATTCAAATCATCTGCTGATGTACTAACCACTTTAATCAACGGCCAGTAAAATGGTGCAGGAATGAACCATGGTATTAGGCCGGCCCCTACACTAGTACGTACCACATCCCCTGGGCTTAACAGGAAAGCAGCTTGAATGCCATGGAGTCACGATCTAAAGCTGGAACGTACCGGGAAATTTATGTGAGTCGTTGGACCCCAGTACTTGAGCGCTGCCAGATCGTAAGCCCTCGCGGCCTTCTCCTCCTTGTCATACCCACCTTATTCAAAGTTCAAACCAACCATGATCAGCAACAATGGACAGCATGAGCTATTGCAAACTTTGAAGTGCAGCTCTAAAACCACTGGAGAAGGTAAGGAGGGTGTGGCAATGGCGTACCTAGGTAAACTGCTCGTTGCATTCGGGACATTCAAGGATGAACAAGGAAGGCGATGTCAGTACTCAGTAGCATGTTGTCCATGGATGTAGTAGTACGTAGGTACTCCTACAAAGGCAGAAATGTTTTGTGATTCTTGATCAGGAGCTCACCTTGCCTTCCTTTCCTGGTCTGGCCTTCCTTCCTGCAAGTGTTGTCCCACAGGTGAGCCTCGTACCTCCCCGTCCACCTGTGCCTGCGAATCAACGCGCGAACCAGCATGAATACATGGACGAACGGAATGGGCGCACGTACGCCCGGACGATGCAAAGCTTGACCCCGCTCGACCAACCTCGTGACGCCGCGGAACCGCGACGTCCTCTGCCCGAACGTCTGCGCGAGCTTCCGAGGGACCGGGACGGACGGCGCCGGCAGCGGCGGCTCGTTCGAGGCGGCGTGCACGGAGGGAGGCACCGCCGGCGACTGCTCCGGGACGTACATCGACTGCCGGAGCCAGGACTTGATGCCAGAGATGGACATGTTGGTGCTGCCATCGAAGCCCACCGCGGAGCTGTACATTGGCGCCGCCGCCATCGCGCCCGTGCCTGCGGCTTGGTTCTGCGGGCACAGCGAGTACTGGCCGTGGTGCGCGGGCACGAAGTGGTGGTCCGGGAGGCCGGTGCAGTGTGCCGGCGGTGGTGCGTTGTTGATGTCCAGCCCGATGACGGCGCCGCCGCCGCCATTGCCCTGGAAGTAGGGCGAGCCTGGGTAGGCGTGGACGTCTTGGTGGTGGTACTTGAGCTGGTCGGCGTGGCCGGCGTCGTAGATGCCGCTGCTCCTGTCGTTGCCGTAGCCGACGCTCAGGAAGTCCTCCAGCTTGGGGCCTTTGGCTTCTCCGTGATGATGCGTCCAATCTGTGCAAAAGTTACGACAAACATTTTGATCAAACACATGTTCATGATGATGCCCCTGTGAATAGACTGGTACAAACCAGGAACAACACCAGCGAACCGTCGAAAACTGGAACAAATATTAACATGAACATGTGTAGTTTTCATTCTAGTGTTAGTTAGACTTGGGTATATACTAGTAGCATATATACATGACAGAAAAACAAAAAGTCATGAACATGCAAGGAATGATCCGAACGTAGCCATCCTGAACTCGCGTTGCATGCGATTGGTCAGTTACCTGGGCCGTCGTACTGCACAGAGCCGCCGCCAGAGTGCAACGGCACGCCGACGATGGGTGAAGAAGGCGCCCCCGCCGCCGCCGCGGTAGGAGACGAGCAGGAGCCGCCGTCACCACCCCCCTCGCCGCCGCCTTCGCCGCCGTAGCCCCTCGCGGCGGAAGAGGAAGACAAGGAGAAGCCAAGCCAGCCGCTGTTCATGTCCATCTCCTCCAGTTCTTCTCCACCAGCACACGAAAAAGCTCAGGAGGAGAAAAGGAAGCGAAAGAAGAACCAAAAGAGCTTGATCTTTTCCCGGCCGGGGTGGCTATGGCGTCCAAGCAAGGGAGAGATATGGGAGTGGGGCTATCTAGATTGGTGCTCGGGCTACGAAAAGAGGCGAGCCCCCACTTTGACGTTTATATACGCCGGAGCTATATTTGGCCACGGTCATGGTGCAGTGTGGTGCATCCTAACCTAGCGTAGGTGATGGAGGGTCGAATGATCGGTCGGGCGATATTACTATGAATGAATGGTTGCAGTAGAGAGTAGAGTAGGAGTAGGAAGGGGAAGGAAACCAAGTCTTGGTGTGCAACTTTGGTCTTTGGCTGGCTGGCTGGCTTGAGCTTGTGCTTGTGCATTGCATGTACGTATGCATACGAGTGTGGTCCAGAGCTTTCTTTTCTGCGTTGGGGTCTGTGCCATCATAGATACGTCTTGCAGCGTGGCAGCGCCAACATGGGGCCTGGTGTGAA
This sequence comes from Hordeum pubiflorum, assembly GCA_000582825.1. Lineage (NCBI taxonomy): Eukaryota > Viridiplantae > Streptophyta > Magnoliopsida > Poales > Poaceae > Hordeum > Hordeum pubiflorum. The sequence continues at coordinate 4,536 of CBMN011744470.1, read as the reverse complement.
CGGGTGAATGTGAGTGAGAGTAGTATCTGGGTTATTTTAGTGTTGGTATTTGTTCTCACACTCACGTGCCAAACTCAAAGGGGTCAGTCTGGGTCTGGGTCATCACATGCATGCGGGAATTGCGCGGTATCTTCTCAGGTGATTTGGTCACCCCAAGTCCAGAGATCAAAGGTTCAATGCCGAATGCTACATTCCCTAAAAAAAAAAAGAATAACAAATGATCCGTGTTTTTTTTTTACGTGTGCATGCATGGGATGGGATCAGTGCCCGGCCCATAATGCTATTTCATCGGTAATCGGACGCTTAACCGATCGATCTTTAAAACGTCACGTCCGATGCTTTGGTCCGGCCCCGGTGGATGGAGTTGACGTGGTTTTCAAACGAGCCAGGCCGGCGACGGATGACGACGCGCGATTGCACGCGGACCGAGCCCCCCGAAAGTGCGCGCTTCGATGCGCACAGCGCTCACGTGAAGCAACTCGTGTACGGACGGGCACACACGCGCACGCCTTTCATCGTCCGGTCCGGCGACGCAAGGCTGCCCAAAGAAAGCGGCAGCGGCAGCAGCAGCGACGGCGAGCCTCGAGGCGCGCACACGCGCATCCTGTCGCAGAAAGCAAGCGAGCGAGCGAGCACGATCCGTGAACAAGCAGATCTCCCTCCACGGAGGAGGAAGATTCGATTGGATGGCCCGTGTCAGCGTGCCTGCCGAGGCTGGGCTGGTTTACCACATTTGGGACCCGGGTTCCCTCGTACTTTGGCGCCTTTATTTGGTGCCGGACCAGGTGAGGTGAGGCATCCGTCTTGATTATTGGATTTTCAAATATGAATAGTACCATTGCAAACATTTTTCAAATATGAATCCAACAATATAATTTTGTGACATACAACTTATAATTTATTAGTTAAATATATGGTCAAAGTTAGGCACAAAATACAAGAAGGATCAATAAACCCAGACGAAAGTAGTATTGTAGTACTTGCCGTTTGATAGTGTATTCGGAGCTTTTGTGACCCGACTGTCAGCGAGCCGGGCCTATGAAGCGCAACGTAGCTCATGGAATCGAACAAAACCATTGATCTACGGTACTCCGAGTGCCTGGCACGGGAGCCGATACGCGCTGCCGCACGTAAAGAATTTGCTCTTTTCCACTGCCCGCAGACAGACGCGGCAGCGGCAGCGCACAGTGTGACGCGCGCACACACACACACCTGGGCTTTCAAGCCTTCGCGGCGCCCAACCAATCAACCAACCAAGCGACCGCAACAAGAGAACAAAAAATAGCCCGGCGAGACGCGCGCGCGCCGAGCCACGGGAACCGGGGGAACGGCCAGAGCGCGCGCTTCGAATCGGCAAAGGCAAAACGAACGACCCGATCGACTAGAGGGAGGCCACCGTGCTTGCACCGCCTTCCACCGCTCGTAAAAACCACGACTCCATCCCCATGACTCCATGAGGGATGGGAGGAGGAAGCCGATTCATCTGCAGCTCCCCTCATCTTTTCTTTCGGCACCGTAGCCCCGAGCCCTCTACTGGGTACGTAGAGATTAGGAGCAGAGGAGATGCGTGCGTGCGTGCGTGTGAGTGCTGTAGATAAGGCTGCGTACGTTGAGCCCGGACAAAGCGAGGGGGCGGGGAGGCAGCGGTTTATCTCCCTCGGGAGATGTGCCATGTCACTCCGTCACCCATCCGTCCATCCATCCATCCTCTCTCTCTCTTTCCTTCGTCTCGTCGTTTTGGCATCTTGCGTGCAGCCTCGTGGGGAGTCACCTCTCCTCAGCCTGGCTCTGCGGATTCCAAAGTAGGCCGCAGCAGCTACTCCTACCAGTGCTGCCACCGGTAGCCCAGCGGTAGTAGCTGACGACGCATCACCAACACACAAACACTCAGGGGCGGAGCTACAGTACAGCCGTTGAACCCAACGAATTTTCCTACCACGTACTTGTAAATTAGTATTTTCTCTGTATGAACCCAGTAAAATGGCAAGGCTGCACCCATCGAAGCTACAATGCACACATGAAAAGCCTTTTAGTCCATTTAATTCCCTTATATTGTAACGTGACTGGCCCAACTAAAAGCCCACACAAGTAGCATGGATTGACTCTGATCGCTTTTCCATCTGGTCCAGCACATTAGCCTCAGAAAAATAAATCTGCTCCAGCACATAACGCAGCAGGACAGACGCCTCCCAGAAGGCCAGCCCCCTGCTGAATCGGCTTGATCGCCGCCCAACTCCACAATTCCCTGCCGTGGTCTCTCGTCTCTCAGTTATGTCTTCCGCACGTCGCTCGGTCGCCACAGGCAAGCCGGCAACGGCAAATCCGAGTCCAAATTCAAGGTATGTGAGATAAAATCATCACATCTTCCTCGTATACATGTCCAATCTAGCCTAGAATCATAGTTTGGTAACGCCCTTTGTCCTAGTCCCCTAATTATCTATTCCATCTACTTTGATAGATCTAGGCTTGGGAAAAATATTTGTCAAAGAACATTCAATAACCAGATTTAGATAATGATGCCAGCACTTAAGACAATTGTTACGTGTAACAAGGTGCATTAAAATGTTGTTGATGCAACTAGTCTCCAAAGAATTTTATTCAGAGCAAAATTAATTAAGATAATCTGCATTATGATTCAACTAAATCTGAAAAGACTCTCAGAGTACACAAGTAATCATAAGGGCATGAACTATGGTGGCATCACCACACCACCGCCCTATCACTTTATCTAGATAAAAGTAATTGAAGCCACGCTTTAATCCACCTTCATCCAACGGAAGCAGTACTATGGTTTTCAAGTTTAACAGCTTTTTTATTTTCATGATAGAGTAGGCTGGTCATGTTCAAGTAAGCATGGTGCGGTCCCATCCTCCTCCATTGGCTGTTTCTGCACTTTTATCAGCGAGGAACCGGTCTCTTCTGCAAGATCCCGTCTACCTCTGCAAGCTACACCATTTACCAAGCTAAACAATCCGAATCTAGGTGGCATGCTGGAGCATCTGTCCATCCTGGAGCGTTGGACATGCCCTAAGAAGCAACATGAGATTAGACCACTATATGTGATAAGTGATAATTTATTTTTAGGGATTATGTTGTTTTTTAGCTATACATTTGTTGTAAGATGGTGTGAAATTAGACTTTTACACTTGATTAACGGATACCGAATCCTGAGAGTGAGTTAATGGGTGAACCCAATGGCCATATTTTCTGGCTCCGCCCCTGCACACACTCTCTCCTTTTCTTTTCTTTTCCTCGTTTATATAAGTTGCAACGTGACAAAGGGGGGCCGTCCCGAAAAGGGAGCGTGTGTCCTGGAGATTATTTTAGGAGACGGATCACGACTGCGGCATTGATTGATTTGATCGACGATGGATGGATATCTGTGCAACTTGGGTTGGGCTTCCCGAGGAGGCAAGCAAGCCAAGCCAAGCCAAGGCCAGTGTTCGTTCGACCGCGTACTTGCTCGTCTGCTTGCCTCACCTCTCCTCCCCTCCCCTCCCACACGAGACCACCGATGCAGCGGAGCGACTTCAATGCGATCGCGCTCCGTGCAATCTCACTAGCCGTTTGGTGATCGAATAAGTCATCAAATGTTCTCGGAAAACAATCAAAGAGCATATCGCCGTCGGACGAATCTACTGCTGCAGAATGTAAATTACCTCAATCCATCCACGGAGGAAAAACATTTCTAGGGTCGCTAGGGGTGAACAACTACCCACAAGTACAGAAAAAAAAACAATTAGACGTGTTTGGTTGCCTGCAACAACCTTGAACAGGCCAATGGAATCAAAAAAAGAGTTTGGTTGCGTGCAACATCCTCAGGCTGGCCATAGTGAGGGTCACTTAGATGGTATCATGTTCTTGGAAATAGCAAACATGATGTGGTAAAGAATTAAAGAAGAGAGAGAGGCTTAGAGTAACATAGGTAGATACTGTATCATGTTAAATGCTATAGTACTTTGTGATATGCATGACAATAAATATGATCATATATGATATTACTCTATGATACTATGCACCATGAACATAGTATCATACAGTAGTATCATATCATATATATGATACTAGTATATGATACTCCCCACTACGAGTAGCCTCAAACAGGTAAAGTACGCGGGTGTGCAGGTATAGAGATGGCGGGAGAACAAAGCTATTGACACGAGATGACACGAAATCTAGTGGTAGGACAAATCCAACCTCTAGCGGCAGGACAAATTCAGGCTCACTCTCGACACCGAGGGCGATGGCGAATTAGATTTGTGAAACTGACAGTGACGATGGTGGTGACTAAATCTCCAGCACCAGGACCTGCTCTCTCCTTTGTGAATTGCTTGTCTCCTTCGTCTTCGTCTCTGCCTCATCCGCCTCGTCTCTGGCATGGGTTGGTCATCGGCTTCAATAACGCTAAGCAACATATAACCACTCTCCACCGTTAAGGTGCAGGGTCGATTTTGTCATTACTTATGGCAACAACGATTTCACTGGCGAATGGATGAAGCTGGCACTTCAGACATCAACACTACTAGAAAAAGGGCT
>CBMN011744468.1:0-11200 GCA_000582825.1 Hordeum pubiflorum | reverse complement strand
GTCCCCAGCCCCCGGCGCGCGCTGCCGGCCTTATGGCCGGGATTTAGACCCGGGTCATGGCTAACCGGGACTAAAGAGTGGGGGCCTTTAGTCCCGATGTATTAGTCCCGGTTGGGGAACCGGGACTAAAGGCCCTTCCCAACCAGGACTAATGCCCTGTTTTCTACTAGTGTGAGATGCTACTTTTTTTGTTTGAGGGGGCCAACATGCTACTCTAATAGTCGTGACACGGAAAACCAATACGTGGTTGGATGGTTAGAACGACCATGGTATTTCCTGTCCACCAAAGTTTAAGTCTCAAACTTGAAATTGGTGCTTTCATTTTTCTGGATTTATTCCAGCCTTTCGGCGATGTGCGTTCAGTGGGAGGAGATGCTTTCGTCGACTACAAAGGCATTTGTGACGACTTCGTCAGTTTCAAGATGTTGTGTCGGCTCAGCCTTTCGAAGGTGCTCATAGGAATATGATATGTAGGCGTGTATTCATAGAGATGAGTGTATGCTTGTCAATGTGCACAATTTTGATTGTACTGTGTTTAAAAAAATCGTGATGCATGGACACAAACGCATCCGCCTTTATGCCTACACAGATTGCATGCCTAGCAGCGAGGCGTTCGGCTCGCTGCTGCCGCTCCCAGCATGTTCGGCCATGCAATGGGCCAGATTTCTGCACACGGAGTGGGCGGCCGGCAGATGGGAAGATGATTGCACAGGGACTTCGGGCGGCTGCTACGAGCGGCAATGGACGGAGACCTGTGGGGCGAGGAAGAGATGCGAAGGGCGGCGACTGAGACTGGCGGCGGCATGGCGGCAGGCCGGCGACGGGGTGACGGCTGCTAGGGTTGGAGAGCAGAGAAGCTGCACGTGTTTCCGTACGAGCTGCTCTCGTCGGGCCAACAGACTAGGCTTTGAGCGAAGGGAAACGTGTCCGTGTGGCACTTCAGGGTGGTTTTCCTACAAAATCACTAATTAAGGAGCACTTCTTGCAAAGTTTACTTCCATCTTGTTAGGTTACGACAAGTGGCACGTTACATGTGTACCACTTGTTGTAATCATGAGTTTTCCATTTTCTTCATAGATTTGGTTATTCAAAACGTTTTATCTCTTAAACATGCGTCCAAATCTCGAACCTTTTCACCGTTGAATTCCTTGTGTCCAGATCATTAAAACTAGATCATGTGTTGATAGGTTATGATGAACTATTTTTTCACAAAAAAAAGGGACGAAAAACCTGAACCGGGAGCACTTTTTTTCTTTCCTAAGAGGCACGTGGTTTTTCCTTTTCCGAGAGGCATAGTCGTGCCTCTCGCGGAAGCAAATCCGTGCATCTATGAGAAGTAAATATGCACCCCTGACGAAATGGAAAAGGCTGAAAACATTTTTTTCGTTTTCCGAGAGGCATGACTGTGCCTCTCGCGAAGCGAATCCGTGCGCTACGAGAAGTAAATTTGTACCTCTCACGGAACACAAAAAATAATAGTGTGTTTTTTTCCTTTTCCAAGAACCACGACTGTGTCTCTTGCGAAAGCAAATCCGTACGTTCACGAGAAGTAAATTTGTGTCTTTTGCGGAAGAAAAAAGAAAGAAAACGCGTTCTTTTCTTTTCTTTTCCGAGTGGCACGATTGTGTCTCTCGCGTAAGAAAATATATGCCTCCGTCAGAAGTAAATTTGTGCTTCTCGCGGAACGAGAAAAAGAAAACGTGTTAACTTTTTCCTTTTCCGAGAGGCACGACTGTCTTTCTCGTGAAAGCAAATCCGTGCCTTCACGAGAAGTAAATATGTGCTTTTTTTTTCTTTTTTTATTTCGCGAGGCACGACTATGCCTCTCGCGGAAGCAAATTTGTGCCTCAACGAGAAGTAAATCTGTGCGTCTCACAGAACGCAAAAAACGCGTTTTCCTTTTCCGAGAGGCACGACTGTGCCTCTCGCGAAACGAAAAAAACATTTTTTCAAGCAAAAATATGTTTTTAACCTAAGTAAAACCAAGGGAAACCCTAAAAGCCAAAAAGAAAATAAATCATCTAGAAGCAGAAAAAGCATACAGAAAAATAAAAATAAACAAAATCCGGAAGGAACGCCCAGAGTGCGACACTTGGTGGCGGTTAAGAGCGTGCCAAGTGGCGAGAAATGACTATTTTAAATCTACGAATATTTTGGTGAAAAATGCCTAAAAGGACAACTGCGTACTACTATGCTCTCTTTGTCCCCCTCTGATATTCTAGGATATCCATAGATTGAATGTAATTTAGAAGAAAGCATATTTGAACTCATGACCCTTGACATCCAAATTCGAAAGGTAAGTGGGTATGTTTAAGAGTTCTTTTTAGATGATGGAAGGACGGCACATACTCAAAAAAGTATCCAAACCCCTCAAAAAACATCTTGCAAAAGGAAGAAATATTCCACGGGCCATATTATTCTTGTGTTACCAAAGCATGACATGAGTATGGAGTAAATCATCCAGAAACTGTTTTATCATGTTAATACACACACTTCAAGTGCAAAATCATGTGACCATCCTACAGCTCGTATTCATTTCCACTTGCGAAAAATGGTTAAAACTGCATGAAATGGGTAAGGGATGTCAACTGCATGAAGAAGGGTGAGAAATCATCGGCATAGATTGTATAAATAGTCCCATCAAGATTGAATTCAAGACTTGCGATTCACAAATGTGAAATCAGTCTACCGAACAGTCTGGAATATTGGAGGAAGCCAAAAGATGAGCAAACACGGGTTCTGAGAATTCTCCTTATCTAGCTATACTTCATGTTGTTTCCTCCAATTATCCATCTCTTGATCAAATTGTTGGAATCCATTGTTGATCCTACCATGTAAGGAACTCTACTTCTCTTGATATTAGATCAGTATGCGTTCAAGAGACTACACCAATAAAAAAGGAAATAGATGTAAGCATATAACTAAGAAATATTCCCTTTTACCGCCCAGATAAGAAAATAAAGATCTCCACCCGATAGGCGTGTCGGGATCCGTTTAGAAAATGTGTCTCAGTTTATCATGTAAGTAAGTATGCATGAAAAAGTGTCTGTACCAGATGGCTTTAACAACAAGGTTTGCATTCCATACCAGAGATTACAATATCAAGATACTCTTGCTGCTTTTGCAACCTTGAGATCATCCAAGCCTGAAAATGCTACCCTAGTGTCAGCTGCAATTTTCCATGTTCAATGAATTACATCTATCTTGCCTTGAGATCATCCAAAACCACGGAAGCAGCATTACGGCCCAGGGCACCCCTTCATCCAACCACCTGGGTGGGCGCCGCTGCCGCAGGGGTACAGCCCCTTCACAGGATTCTGTAATCTGACATGTTTGGTGCAAAACAGAAACAGGTTGGCCATGATCGCAAAGGCACTAATTCTGAACCTTGCCATCCCTTGGTAGGCCTTTTTTCTGGCGGGGAATTGGCAGGCCATATTAGAAAGAGAGAATCCAATCCCATTGTGCCATGGAAGATGTTGTCTCCTGAGAAAAATGTTAGTTCTCTGTTTAGCTAAGTCCACAGTGGTATCCGGTCTGCACGACATACAAAAGACAATGCATCTATGTTACACAGTATGGAGAGAAGTTACCTGTTAAGCCAAACTCCCTTTCAAGATCAAGTGGGGTCAGCATATCATAGCCTATCACCGGTGAGCTAAAGTGCGGTGCATACTCATCGATCAAGGAAAAGCATCTTTGAGCAAATGATTTCTGAAAATTGGTGTCGATCAATATGGCAATTCATTCTGAAAACGTGCCTCGTATTTCGTCCTTATCATGTAGGTATGCATGACAAAAATGTCCATACCAGGTGGTTTAACAACAAGATTCGCTGATACAAGATATTACAGCATCTCACATACTCTAGCTGATTTTGCAGCCTTGTGCTTGAAATTGCTACTCTACTGTCTGGCTGTGCAACTTCCTGTTTCCCATGAATTACATCGATCAATCTTGCCAGAGAACTTTCCATCAAACAGCACAGCACAATCTCATCAGCGTAGCCGGCGCTCAAAGGCGGTAAACTTCACATGATGAGAACAATGGTCAACCATGGATAAATTATACTATGTCCATACAACACGGCATCCAATCTGCATGCATCTCAACCTTAACAAATACAGTACATCCAATCTGCATGTATCTCAACCTTAACATTTACATCCAATCTGCACCATAGTACAATCTGAACTATGGTGTCTCAAGGGGGAAAAAATTGAATCCAAATTTGAACGATCCACTGTTAACTCGGTTCTTGAGGAACAAGGTAAAAGGAGATGGGGTTTACCAACAAACAGTAACTAATGCGTGAGTGAATCCGCAACATACATACAGGATCCTGAAATGTCCTGCCCTACTGCAAAATACTGGATATATCCAAATGATAGTGTAATATGAACATGCACCCGATGGTGGGATGTATTTTTCCTAGTGTACACGCTATATATTTCCTTGTAACATAAGCATAAAGAGAGGCCGTTCCATACGATCTCGGACATCGTCACAAGTTCATTGCTTAACGCACTGCAAACGCGCGAGAGGTACCTGTAAAATGCTCGATCGGCCCTAACAGCGCCTTGGAGGCACCAAAATGCCTCAGCCTATAAACACCAGGGGCAGCATCTTCAGGAATGGTCCACTCTAGTATTGCAAAGCTCTCTGGACTGAGTTTCGAAGGCCTCGACCACTTGAATCGCAAAGACCAATCGTCATCGTCGTAGACAGGAATCCAGTTGTCACCATTCAGCCTCTCAACGAGCGCGAAGGTACCATCGGTTAGAAGATCATTCCTTGGACAGGCCGAATGGAAGGTAGCATTCACGGTACTGCCCTTCCGGAAGTCTGAGTTTGCTGCCACGTCAGAGCTGACATCCCCAAAGTGAACACCAGGAGGAGTTGAGTCGAGAATGACGCCTGGCAGCAGTCCGATTTGCTTGTCCAACATGTCAGGAGGTAGGATGTTTGTTGCTGGGATCTCTTTGTTTGCAACCATAGCAGTGGCAAGTTTCTGAAACTCTTGAATGTATGCACTTAAGGTGTGGGGACCGTACAAAGTTGACGCACCCTGCAAAACACATATTCACTCCAATGAATTATTCATGCATTGGTACATATGTGAATGGATCTATTTCATATGTTTGACGGAACAATAACTGGAAATTCAGGTTCAGAAATGTCAGATCTTTAGCAACAAACATCAATTAAAGCCAAACTGGTATAAATATAATTGTGGAGAGTTTCAAAAAAAAAAACTAATATATTGGTTTGCGCTGAAAACATTGGATGTGGCTGAAACCAGTTCTGACATCTTTAAATAATGACACTTAAATCTAGTGCAGGCCTGCAAGCAAATCGAAGAGGAAGGGCTAATATTCTGACATATCAAGGTGAGGCAGGGACATATGGACTACATGCATTCACTTGATGTAGAGGCCGAGGGCACTCCCTCCTTTCCATAAAGAAGGGGTAGCAAGGACATGAAAAACATCACAATGAGAAGTCTACTGATGGATGTAATCTGTTGTGGAATCCAGCCACCGGCAGGCTGCTGTAGCAGATCCTGGCCAACTCAGTTTTCTTGGGGTGGAGCTGATTAGAGATAGCCACTCACGAAGTTCACACAACAAACAATAATCATAATCAAGGGTCATAGCTCTATGAAACCGCTCCAGTATTTAATATTTAATGGACTATATTACCATTTTTATTGAAGGGGTGTGTTTTAATCTCCACCGTCAATTTATTTAAGGGGGTGTACAGAAGCAATGTTCACATACCTCGTATCTTTGGACCTGGTATTCTTCGAATGTTGTCACATACTGAGAGTATGTGTTTGTCAGCCCCGCGAGAACAACATGAGTGTTGGAATTAAATTCACCATTGCTGCCACTTATCAGTACATTTTTTACAGCATCGCGTAACCGCCTGCCGGCCATTGTCGTGAATTCTGTGCCAAAACATAACAAAAAAATATTAGAGTGCTGACGCTTATTGACCATATGATTGCTAGCTCTGAAACCCAAGCAATTGCCCTGCACCTAACTCCTGCCCGGCAAGACTAGGTGTTTGGCAGGGCTCAAAAACCTTGCTATGTAAAGCAAGTTCGTTAACATGGGAAAAGTCTTCCTTTTGTCATGTTGGGGACCTGTGGTCCGCTAAGAAGTCTCACATAGTTACTACTCCCTCCATCCCATATTAGTTGTCGCTGAAATGGATGTATCTAGATGTATTTCAGTGCTAGATTTATCCGTTTGAGTGACAACTAATATGAGACAGAGTGAGTATATATAATTTCGCTTAGCTTTGCTGGCCTTGCTGCCTTGAGCTATTGCTCAAGTGGGCTACTTTCTTCTTGCCTAGCAAAGCAAAGTGGGAAAATGATGCAGACATGCATGTTACTGGTGTTGTTGAGAAAGAACGGTAACTCAAAACATTGGATAACATGAGCATGGCATGTCTTGATAGATAAAATAAAAACCATGCACAGACATAATATGGTTGACGAACTGGAATATACCTCCAGGAACAGACAAGATAACCAGCTGACCGATTCTTATGATCTGAATGGGAAGTATCGCAGGCTGCAAAAGATTACGGAAGTCAATAAGACCAGGAAACAAAATCCGTGTTAATTCGGTAAATTGGTTTCTAGTTGGAGATTTTGGTTCTGATTTGACATATTGTGGAGCTCGCGCACAACAGGTGCCCTGCAGTTCACAAATAACAGCTCATTTGATCCCATCACCTCTACCAAAAAAACGTCGAGAATGAACATGCAGATATATAGTGCCTACACATAATCCCTAAAACTAAGAAACTCCCACGGAAAGAAAAAAACAAGTTCATTACAGAAACAAAATTATATCTTATATATCAGCCTATGCAGTGCTGATTTGATGCAGCAGCTATTGGTCCTTATTGATGGTGGCATGTCAGCTATTAAGTGAAATTGCAATTAAGACATTTCAGAGAAAGCGACATGACAAGCCTGCTTATGATTACTTAAAAAAGCATATCATACCGCCCAATCATATGGTTCCTTCATTTCACCAGTGTCTAGCAATATTGGTTTTGGAGCTTGGCACTTGACTTGCTCTTTCCCTGGTTTCTTTAGTATGCCCCCCACTAATCTCCAGAAAGGGTTTCCCTGATAATAGAAGGTGCGCAATCAGTGAATACCACGTCATCTACAATTTTGAAGCAAGTATTTAACTGATATATCAGACCTTGTCATCTCCTTGTTTGAAATCAAAAGCTCCAGGGCCATCTGTGGTTCCAGCAGCAAATGAAAACCCCATGGCTGCTGGGCATGTTTTCACCACCTGCTGACCTCCTGTACTCGTAGAAACACTAACTTCGAGTTGCGAGAAATCTAAGTAAGTGTGACGATAGTCAATTTTTCCTTGTAGTTCTTCCGAAGCCGAATTAAAGAGATCTACAGCCTTCAGAAATTGCCTATTCCCAATTATACGGGTACTTTCGAATTCATTAGGATACCTGCAAGACAGCAATATTTGAAAACCTCATTTATAAGGACTTGTCGCTGGTGCTCATGGAAGGTCAATAACTTGCTATCGAGAAGAATACCCTGGGCCTCGTCCATAGCAAAGTTCGTTCTTCCCATTACACGTGCTGTGATTGAAGTCACAAGGAAGGTTGGTGTCTATGCAAAATGCTCCTAAGACATTTGGACTGACATCTCCACAGTTTGACTGGCAAAATGCGGAAACAAATTTGGCACTGTTTTCTTGAGTGTTTCTAATGCGCCTAGTGATATTTGAACTTGCCACTATTCTGCCACCCGAGGCCTTGTAGGATGATGCTAATTGCATCAAGTCATCCGCTGAACAAAAGCAAATGAAGAAAATAGTAGGTTTAGGAACAACCTAACATGTTCATTCCAAGTTTCCAACACACTATATATATAGTGCAAGAAGGATGGAACATACTTATCTCATCTGGTTCTGGTATTATTGTAGAGACTCTTCTCGGAAGGTGCAAAGATCCAAAATTATCAGAAGTGGCATGACCTGTCTGCTTTGGAAGGCCATTTTGTTCAGCCCAGTCTTCCATGAAACGGGCAGCTGCTCCTTTGTTATCACCACTTATCAAAGAATTTGTACGACTCATTGATGTTCCGTGAGTCGCAAACCAATTAAAACTTCCAACTGGACCGAATTCATCATCTACAAACTTAACAAGGGTCATTTCTTTATCAACATTGTATTGGTATTTGCTTCTCTCTTCAGCCGGATTATTCAGATACCCACTCGGGCTGCGATTCACACCAGCATCCAGAAGGTCACCTGAACATCAAGCGTACGAGGTTGACAACAAAATCTTCGCAGCAACTAAATCTAAGCTTGCAGGCATCGCAATACCATATAGAGAGAAAAAAGTAGGCATCGCATGAGGAATTGAACACCCGAACTTATACTGCACTGATTATTATATAGATATAATAGTGAGAAAAATAATTGCAGCCAGACTTCAAGTAACATTTAAAGACCAGACTGAAACTAAATGACATTTTAAAGCTAGGTGGACGACGCAATAAATATTACCAAACGTATGTGTTTTAATTAGATGTATGAGATCAGTGCAAATGGTAGTTTGGTAAGACATTAGTTTAAGACAGTGCAACTAGTTGCATACCTTTATTCACATAGATTTTCCCAGGACGGAGATTGTTATGAGCTTCAACAATACTTTGCTCAATGCCATCGACAATTACATCGAATGACTGACGAACAAACCCAAGTGATGTGATAATATAGACTACATACTGCAGATAACCTCCAGGCCCAGCATGGGTATGGATGCCACTGATAGCCACGTTATTCTCATTATACAGATCACCGTACCTGCCAAATCGAGGCTTGCCAAGTCAACCCAACTTCATGAGCGTGCAAGGCAGAATCTACTTTCTTATTGATAAGGTAGACCAAGCGGATTATAAGACTTTAAACCATGTCATTGAGTGCCTCTGTACAGTATGTATGTGCATTGTGAAATGGCTAAGCGCGTTAAGTGACAGTACCTCAGTTCATATAATCTAATTAACATACAGAAAGACACCAGCAGCTAATGATGCCTTATAACATAATCAAGAGAATAAACACGGTAAGAAAATAACTTCATAATGAACTAATGTTTCAAGAGAGAAAAATGCGCAAATGATGATGGTTGATGGAACAATGCAACTGTATGAATGATCTACAAAGAGACATCACACATGCACTCAGAGATCAAACCAACATTTCAGGATTTCTGATAATTAATTTAGGAGAAGTTGCTTCTTACTACCTTGCTTTTAGCCTTTCGAGCACCTTGATATTCACAAGCTGTGATGCCATACAAGCGTCGAGATTCACAAAGACAACACGCTTTCCATCATCAGGCTCGGCGACGATAAACACGCGTGACTTTAGCCTGAAGTGAATCCCTGATGCAACCTGCTCCGCATTTGCATATCCCATCATGTTAACATCTGCCGCAGGCCCTGTTATGTCATAGCTCCCCATGCCGACCAGATAAGGAGAGTCTGAGAGCACCAGGCTGCAATTCTGAAGGAGGTGCAGTAAAAGAAGACATAGCCATATCCAGGACAAACCAAAACCGCAGACTTGGTAGCGCAAGCAAGACGATGCCTCCATCAGGAAGGAACCAGGGAATGAAGTTGTTAGTTAACTAGTGCAAGTCAGAAGCCTCGAGAGAACAAAAAATTTAACTGCACTCTGCAAAAGAGAAGAAAAGCCTATTAAAAAATCACCAAACATTCTATCATACTGATGCAAGGAAAAGGGTGCATACAAGTATCCAACAAGATTATCAAGCTATAATGACACAAGTACATGTTAAGCTATAAATACAGTGTCCCCGCGAAAAAGAAAACAGTAGTGTGGCGTGGGCCAGGCTTCGGGATCGCCATCTCCTGAGTGCTCATGGGCCAGCTGAGGTATGGCTTCGATTTGGTGGATCTGACTGATATGTGGTCCATCTCATCATCTGGCAGGTGATAACATGGTTTACTAAATGAAGTAGGAGTTCTGAACTAGGAGGCATTAATGGCCTATTCTTTACGGGTTAATGGTTTGATGAACTGGGGTCCGTTTGGTAGGTAGGTCTGGACTCTGGAATCAGTAGTGGTGTATTAGCACCTAATGGATGGGGATTTTTGGCTCTCAGGGCCCAGAGTACACTCAATTCAATTTGCTATTGCTGAATTCCTGTCCAAAATTTTCAATTTGCCACAAATTTAAATTATGGAAAAATCATGAAATTCACACAACTTTTTTCCAAAAAAAAATCTTGGAATTAGTATCATGAAATTCTGAGTTTTCTTAGAAGAGACGTAAATTCCTAGATTTAGTATCATAAAAACTCCTAGAATTAGTATAGTGGAGTCCTGGGTTTCCCAGTTAAAACTTTGAATTTTCAGAAATCATAAAATCCATTCAATGTTTTTTCTAGAAAAAGAAAACCCTAGGATTTGTATCATGAATATTGTCCCCTTAGAAGAGATGCAGTTTCCCCTATATAGTATCACGACATTTCCCGGAACTAGTATTGCGGAGCTCTCAATTTCCCACTTAAAGTTTGAAACGGGAGCTCACCATGGTCAATGGTCTCACTGAGAGTTAATTTTTCAACCATAATATCTGCTACTGATACCTGGCTCCAACTTCCACGGGGAAGTCATCCACTGGAGCACAAAAACTAGTACTACTACCCCAGATCCGCGCCAAGCATGCTCAAACCCTAGAACAACTGCACACAGCAATTTAACTACTCCTAGTAGCTGATTAGCGAAACGCGTCCAGTTGCGAGCGACGCGGCCTGGCTGGAATGAAGTGAGGGGGGGATGGGGAGGCGGACTGGCTCACCATGCGAACGGCGAATCTCGACTGGGAACCCCGCCCCGGCTGCTGCACTGGCCAGTGGCCTCCGCCGCCATTTAAACCCGCGCCGCCCCGTCCCCGGCAGACACGACTAGGCCGGCCGGGAACTCCAAGGGCGGGGCGCCTCGTGGTCGTAGCTGAGTGGCGAAGGCCGACGGCGACGGGCGGAGGGGGACAGGGTGGAGCGTACAAGGCACGGCTCGGGAAGGCGAAAGGGACCCAGCTAACCAAACAAACAAACAAACAAACACGAGAGGAGCTCAGCACCGCGGGAACTGGTGGTGGGGTGGGTGGGG
>CBMN011744464.1:0-11167 GCA_000582825.1 Hordeum pubiflorum | reverse complement strand
AATGAGAGGGAGGTGGAGGGATATATATAGCCATCTCCAAAAATCCAACTGTTACAACATTATTGCCCAACTCGATAGAACCGAAGTAAAAAAATGGTTGCACCGACTATTGCAAAATGTTCTAACTTTAGGCTTTTCGGTGAGACCGATATACAACTTCTCGGTGAGTCCGATTCGGTTGACCTGGGCAGTTCCACACTTCGGTGTCACCGATTTGCAAAACTCCGAAATTCCAATTTTTAGCAAATAGATACCAGAAAGTTGGTCACTACTTTTCGGTTGTACCGAGATAGAAGTTGGTTACACCTAGTTGCTAGGGTTTGGCTCTGGAATCTGTCTAAGGAAAACTCGGTATGGTCGACTGTGGAAAGTTGGTGACACCGAATTTGACTATTGGGATTTTGACAGAATATATTGTGGGAGAATTCTTTGAGGGTTTTTTGGTGGCTAATCTCTAAGNNNTTGAGCAACCAGATCATCATAGATAACTCACCCCCTTTTAATAGTATTGGCTTTCCTATGGAATCAAGTGTGATTTCTCACATAAATGCAAAATGTAGAGTGTTGACGCTTGAAGCTTAGCCAATCCTCTTCCTTTCCTTCTTGGGGATCCTCCTCACATTTCCAGCCACAACAATCATTTGGACTTAACCTGAAACACTAGGTAGAACCATTAGTCCAAGAGATGATGTATGTTGTCATGATTATTAAAACCTCCAAAGGATCATATGTTCTTTCAATCCCCCAAACAATGTCTTCATGCAACCGATCTCCATCTATAGGGCTACCTCCAAGGTGACGTAAACCACCTCGGTCTTATAAATTTCCAAGGAGATAGCTGACATGCGCACATGCGATATTTCCCATGCAGCCAGCCACTCGCAGTTGGCCTCTATGCGAGACTGCTTGGGAAGGCGGGACGACCCACTCCGGTATTGAATTGTCGATGAAGATAGCCGGCCTCCGCAAAAAAAAGGTTTTCCTCCAAGACGGCTTTTGTGAACCGAATTTTCATGAAAATGTTTCTGATTGGTGCAATTTATTCTCTGCCAAGTTTCATAGTGAGTAGCCCCCAAAGTGTAGATCGACACTAGATCATATTTGTGCCATGAGTCGTGTAGCATAATTTAGCACTTTTGTGCGCTGCAGCCCGAGAGATGTAGTCTGGCTGGGAACATGCCGGTCTACGGGTCGAAAAAAACATACTTGGTAAAAAAACGCAATGTGCAGTAGCCCCCGAAACTCGGGTCGGGTATGTAGTTAAAATAAGATCGTTGATCTAGTAGCCCTTGAGACCCGGGTTTGAGGATTGAAATCTTCCTCGTAGATTTGAACTAGATCAAACTAGTGTGTAGTAGCCCCCAAGACTCGGGTCAGGCAAAGGGCGATCTGAAGATCGAATCTCCTTAATTAGCACTTTTCTTCTCATGGTCAAAGTTCTCATCATGATGAGCATGAGGCGGTGAATTGTCATCATCAAGGGAAAAAGGATCATGAAAGGACTCCTAGGAAGTGATCTTCTCCTCGGCACCGGCTTCTACAATATCTCCATGCTTGCGACGATCTTCCTTGACCATTCTTTTGTTCATCTTGCATGTAACATGGTCCTTGTACTGCCTCCTATGAATAACCATCCTTGTCAAAAGCAAAAACTTCAAATCTCTCGTGATCTTTCTATCATTATCCTTGGACCTTAAGCTACAAGCTCCAGAAGTTCCAAAACGATTATAGAGAAGATTCGTGGTGGCATGCTCATCCTCCTGATCATCATCCTCTTCTTTGCCATCATCCACTTTGTTCCTCTCGACATAAATCTCGACGGTTTCATGCTTGTGAGAAACTAGTCATTCTCAAACATGGGGTTGGTGACCGGAAAAACATAGACAATGAAGGCATGAAGGTATGGACCATAGGTAGCAAACCTTCTCTCCATCACAACATCGCTCATCTACTGGAAAATGTAGTCCACCACATCAAGTGGTCTCTTGTGAGTGTGAGTATATAACATGACCCGGACAAGGTAGCCTCTCACCTCGGTGCTATTACCCATCTTGGCGACAATTGTATGGCCATAGATCTTGTGGATTTTCTTGTAGAACATTTGCATATGTATCACATGTCCAGTGCTTTCTCCATGATTGCAAAGGGGGCAAAGGCGAGTTCTATCCATGATGTCTTCATCTTGAATGTGAAGTCCTTGACTACGCATTGCATGTTGAAACCGATAGCCAAAAGAACTGGAAAACACGTTGAAGTTGGCTTCCCTCTTCTCGGCTGGAACCTCTGCTTTTGTTTACCCGGTACTCCAACTGTTGAAATTCATGAGACTTACTGGACCACACGGTACCACCAAGGGCTACACACTTCGGAAACATGTGTTTCCTTTTTGGTTCAAATTTTGAATGTGTCTGGTACTTCCAAGAATTTCTGTGGAACTTTCAGGAAAATTATTTTTTTCTAAGTAACGTGGGGAGGGGGGAGAGAGAGAGCATCATTCCTTTCCATTTTGACTATTTGGTTTCAGTTCAAATTCTAATGTAATCATGTAAGAGATTATGTGTGAGGAGGGTGTTTATTATGAACAGAGCAAGGTAACATCCTCTACGCATGGTTTTTTAAGCATGGTCTCAATTTTAATCTTTTCATACATGTTTTCTTTTTGATTTTGTGCATAAGCATGTTAGGCAACCAACATATGAAGACCTAGGATCAGTGTGTGATGCATCAATATTGTTGTATATGCAACAGAGGCAAAAGGATTGCCTCATTCATTAATTAAGAATGAGTTTAGGGTACATAGGGGCAACCCAACTAGCTCTTCAACAAAAAATACATCAACCGATTACTCTCGCGGTATGATAGCATCCAAGTGCCTAGCCCCCACGGTGACCTAAAGTTTTTCCTTAATAAGCTTTAAAATGTAGAATGGTGCGTCGATGTCTTTTGGAACATGTTGGCATCCCTCTCGTTCCAAATGATCGAAGACCAAAGCAACAAGCATAGTGAGGGTGGCCACGGCCTTACGGTGAGCTGTGTTGGACCTTGACATGTTGGTCCGCCATTTCTTGACACGGGGCTCATTTTCCCATTGATCCATCGGCAAGTTCGCCAAACCAAGCCAATCCTTCACACTCTCAACGTGAAATGACATTTGTAGAAAAGGTGGGGGTGTCGCATTGGCTCTCTTGCATAGCATGCATAGCCCATAATTAGGCCATCCCCGCCTTTGCAGTTGGTCCGCCGTCCAATGCCTATTTTGTAGCGCTAGGCAGGCGAAGAACTTGACCTTGGGAGCCCAAACCTTCCAAAAGGTCTTGTTCACGGTGGTCAACATGGAGCCCAGGAATGGCGCATCGTACGCGGACATCGCAGAGTACTCACCATTGGCCTCGAATTTCCACAACATGACATCTTCCGGGTCTGGATGAAGATGGAAGTGCTCTAGGCGGACCCAAAGGTCCATAAACTCGATAATGTGGTCCAATGTGAGCTCCATGGAAGGGTTGATCTTGCTAACCCAAGCATTGTGCCCCATGGCCTCATGAACAGTCGACCGCTTGCGGTTGCATGCCACGAAAATGAGAGCGACTTAATATTTGGTGTTGCAATGGCAAGAAGGGATGGTAGAAGAGGTAGATGCAGGTTAAGAACTTCTAGTGCTCAAGCATCTCAGACTAGAGCAATATTTGGTTTGGACAATTGTTTGTTTCTTGGATGCAATGTTGTGATGATGCTTTTGTTACATCATGTGATGATTTTTTTTGTAGTGAACTAAGAGCAATTGTGTTGTCCCTATTGTTGAAGAGCACATGCACAATGAGTAATCTCTAGGAAACACGCATAATGATCATCTTCTTCAAAAGTACTCGATTCATCTTCATACAGTATGACACCAATGAAAATAATAACGGTACATTGTGTTTCATTTCCCAGCTAACACACACATAGCAAAGTGTAATCCATAGCCAACTACCTCATTTGATAAGCCTAACTAGCTGAACGACTAGAATTCACACAAACAACCTAACAACATCATCTAGCCTTTGCACTGCTGCTTGCCTCGTGCAAATGTGTGCCTCCCCCTCCTATCTCCCTCAATTATTCTGTCAAATGGGTGAACGGGTGTAGGATCAACTCCATTTGAGACCCAAAAATTCCAAAAGTCACTGCCACTTTTGTAATTTTATTGAAGGCAAATTTGCTAGCTTCAAAATCCCAAGCACAAAAACCAGCGAAAATCAGAAATTCAAACTGGCGAAGAACTTACAATGCATTTGTAGAAATCTTTCAAGTTTTGGAGGTGTAAGCCCTCACCACCCCACCCACTTGCACGTTGAGCACCTCTCGGCCATGGTGTCCAGCGAGAGGCGGATGGACGGGGAGCAGCAACAAAAGGGGGTCACGTGGGCGACAGAGGAAATAGACGGAGCAAAATCTACAAGTTTCAGAGGCGTGTTTCCACTCGAGAGTACAGGGATTTGTTCTGAACTGATCGCAAATGGCTAATTCCGGTTATTGGAAGGAGGGTACAGGGTGCATTTCACTCGTAAAATTAATTGTAAACACGAACGTTTTGTTGACGGCAGACATTTTGGTAAGAGCAGCACGTAGTTTTTTTTTTTTAACACCAGAGCAGCACGTAGTTACACATGCAGTTTTTCAGTTTATGTCACGTATAATATTTTTAGAGGAAAGCAAATTGAAAACATGCGCACCGCTCCTGATACTTGATCGGTACAAAAACAAGCAACTAGTACACATCATATGTTTGACTCACCCCCTTTACCTCAGATACTTTTAGAAAAAGCAAACAAAAAAAAAACAATTATGATAAAGCAGACAAATTAGTGGTCCAAAACCATAGCAGCTTTAAGCATCTGAACAACACAACGAAGGGCTAAAACTGGTATCGACAGGATTTGTGCTACTGTCTCGAGCTCTACAAAGTGTGAACGAGCGTCACAAAGCTAGATAGCTCATCAAACAAAACAAGTCACCACTCCGTGTAAGAATTCTAAGAGCAAATCCAAATCAACCCAATAAAATATGCTGCCTACTGGAGTGCATGTCACTTAGCACAGTCGATTCCAGGCATCATCAATACTCAGAAGGCGTTATAACATCATCGATCTTGAGGATCATCTTGACCACCTGTGTTGCCAGCAAGATCTGCTGCTGCTTGCCGATCAGAGTCTCGAAAACATTCTGCTCTTTCATGTCGTTGGTACCAACATCATTGCAATCGATGCCACAGCGGGAATTGTTCTCCTAGAAATATGTTCAGAAATGAAATGTTACCCTCGGTTCAGAAGGAATGACATAACAATTAGATATGAGCTCAAATACACTGGCGACCGGGAGTGACAAGGCAAGTTGGCCAGTGATGGTTTCTGGAACCCTCACACGTACACCACATAACGTGACTTATGATGAGCATCAAACACACTCAATACCAGCCAGATGGGGAAGAACTAAGGACCAAGCACAGGCACTAGCAAAAAGTAACTACTGAAATAAATTCCATCACAAGCCCAACGAAAACACATCTGACTACTGTGAGAAGAACAGGTTGACAACCAACATTATAAAGTGAACGAAAACACAATACCTTGACATGTTGGGATTTTACGATGGTGAGAGTATCAATAGGCGACAAACCACTGTTTTCAGCTAAAGCTAGTGGAATGGCGTCCAAAGCATCAGCAAATGCCCTGATTGCATACTGAAAGTACAAAGAAGCACAATTAGAAGAAAACATATATGGCTTTCTTTTGTAGTACCAGTTCCAAAACCACAATTACCTGCTCAACTCCAGGATGCCGATCTGCTGCAGCGTCAACAGCAATTGAGCAAGATATTTCTGCTGAGCCACCACCATACACAATTGAGTTGTTGATGATCAGATTCCTTGCAACACATAGAGCATCATGAATGCTTCGCTTGGTCTCCTCAATCATCATTTTGTTGCCTGTGCAATACCAGCATACCAATCAGAAGAAACCCGTGCCCATTATTAGCTTAGATATGACTGAAATGTATACTGACTAAGACTGGAAATCTTACAATCCTAAAAAAGTAACAGCACACAACTAAATAGTACAGATGACTTTAATGTTATGATATGACTGTATGCCGATTCAACAAGAAAAATGGACATTACCATGAACAACAGAGATGCTTAGGTTATGTTCAGATTGTGACCAAAGTGTACCCTTACCAATTTTTCGCTCACAAAGCATTGGCTTTTTGTTTGGATGGATACCAACTGTTTGGCATGCAAATGTTCATTTACCAGCTCTAGTTCATTTTAAAACCAATCTGTTGGCAAGCAAAAAACCTGAACCAAAATTTTGGCTAGCCAACTTTTTTGAAAGGGCAACCATGGGCACAAACCAAACACGCCCTTACTAAGACCCAGAACTACATAACCAGTGAGCCTCAAACTGGCAAGGAGTTATATTAAACCACTGCAGTGGTTTGGAGGGTGGTATTGAATACCAATCAGATGAGCATCAAACACATTCCCAGAGGAGTTATAGCTCAATGATGTGGATTAGTTTCCAACAGACTCCCACATCACCCATATCAACATTTGAGGGTCTATTGCACGACTTTGGATAGTTCATGTCATAAATTAGAAATTTTGTAGTTCACTGGTGTCGTTTTATAGGCCGCCTTGAGGTATGGCAAGTACGATAAAATATAATCATGATTAGAAACATGTGGTCATTTCTTCAGTTGTAGTGGTCTAGTGGAAAACATGCATTGGAAGTTTCTTTTAAAACAATTGCTTTGAAAATTCAAAGTACGAATACTGCCAATTGTTATATATATAACACTATCCATTCTATCCAGTATGAACTGTAAAGTGTGTCTCGAACAGATTCAAGGTTGGTTGGATAGTGTGTCGATATGAAGAGAAGAAAAAACATATACATCAGAACATACCACCGCGGATGAAAATAGTTACAGCTTTGGAATTGGCACACTTCTCGATGTAAAGCATCCGATCTTTTGTTGTTCCAAATGACTTCTCTCTGACTAATCCAGCCTATTTAAGCAGCACAAGCAAACAGACATAAATCTTATGCTTTACAAAGCAAATCAAGATGGCTACCAAGCATATGCCATTCAAAGTTCAAACAATACATCCTCTGCATTCTCTAATGTAACTGCTGTTTGGAAGTGCAAGGCATTCACATGGTGTTTTCAAGACAAACTGACTAAGCCACCAACTCAGCTACCAAGAATAACATGATGATTGAATTAGGGTTGAAGATAAACATTCAGCATATCAAACAGTGGTGAATAATCGCCCTCAGAAACCCACACACGGTTACATTCACTCTCTGTTGAACCCTCGCAACAAATGCATGTGTATTACTTGTTTGAAAAAAGATATAGACAGATCAGGTTATACCTTCCCAAGCTTTTCGGTACTCAACTCTTGGAACCTTGGAACAATCCTCCCACCTGCAGTCAGTTCTCAAATGTTATGTACTGCCTAAGAGCATCTCCAACAGGCGCCCAAAAACAGCTCAGCGCACTAAAAATCCATTTTTTTGGGCACCGGACAGCTCCAGCAGAGGCTGCAAAATACTGCACGCACAAAAAAGTTTTGGGCAGGCACTAAAAGGCGCTATCGCAAGCTGTAAATTTGGGGCGTCGGATCGCGCACGCTTCACAATTTGCACTGCGTGTTTTATTGGGCGCGCATTTTTGGGCATCTGCTAAACCAATGTTGGCCCCGGCGCGCTAAAAGTGCTACAGTGACGCACTAAAAAAGTTTTAGCGCGCGAAATTTTTGTGCGGCTGTTGGAGATGCTCTAAAAATATAATATAGAATCACATGAAGAGAGGTAGGTTACCTGTCGCGATGGCAATTAATTCTAATTCAACACCACCAACCCATCTGACAGCAGGCAACTCCCTTTGCATTAGTAAATGATTGGCTTCATCATCAAACCCCCATTGACAAATAACTAGGGTTGCACCAACATCCTATAAAATGTACATAGTTACACAATTATGTTTTGAGCAAATCATAAACTGAACATAAAAAACAGATTGAGGTGCATATACTTCGTACAGCATAACATAAGTAACATGAATGTTAATAACGGGAGGCAGGAAGTGTTTTTTGCAGCCTAAGGGTATTAACAATAATGTATTATTGTAAAAGAGCACACATCACAAACCAAGCGTACTAAAACAAGCTACTCAACAATATATAAACAGTTTGTCCTTTATAGGATTTTACCTTGCATTTCTGAACCATGTCATCGAAGTATTTCTGCTCTTGCCCACGCAGTGTCTGGAATTTCTCTACAGTGTCAATGTCAACCTTATGCTTTGTCTTAGGCTTCGGGGGCTCAAATGGGCAGGTGAGAATGGCAATGTGAGCATCCTCAATTCTCTTTGGCATTTGGGGGTGGCTCATATCTTTGTCAACGATGATTCCTTGTACTAGCTCAGTATCCTCGAGCTTCCCACCAACCTTACCTTCCACCTTAATCAAGTCCAAATTTACATCCTTCCTTTCCAAATCAGCAACCGCAAGGACTGCTTTGACAGCAATCTCAGCTAGAGCCCGCTTACAACGGCTAACACTGTAGAGTGAGAATAATTGGACGGATCAGAAAGCTTGAAATAACCTATGTAAAATGTACCCATAAAGAAATACTCCATCCATTACACATTTACACTATATCATCAGCCCACCATGCACACAGACCAAACGCTAACATTAAGAAAGAGTTAGCAAAATATGAGTCAGATGACTATGCAAGGACATACCACAATGGCATGTGACGACCACTTAACATCTAGTAAGGAATAAAGCAAGGCTGGAGTGTGGAAGTATTGCATCCACGGTTTTCATTTCCTCAGTAGGAAGTTATTTGAAACAGATTTCACTTGAGGTCAAGGACGGTTATACTAAAACGGAAGGGATATTTCCAACTTCTAAGGCTGTAACAAATAGTTTTTCTGCAATAACAGAATATTTCCTTTATGTAAGGTCCATGCTAGAAGTAGAACTGCGCAGTTGATATTATTGTACAAAATGAGCTCAAGAGACAACGGGATAAGACAGTAACATCTTCAATTAAAATGTCACCACAAATCCTCCAAAACTGTAGGCAAGTATACGGTCCTTAAATTGTGCTATCGCAAAACAAAGGGAAAAAAACTGTCGATCTGTTCCGCTGAGAGCCCGCCCGTTGTAGACAAATGTGAAGCTAGCACTATTTCATATCAGTTGTCTTAGATTTGTCTATATACGGGAGTATCTAGACACGTTTTAGTGTTAGGTACATCCATATATAGGCAAATCTAAGACAACTAATCTGGGACGGAGGTAATATCTTATAACTCAGTTCTAAAACAGCTGACATATAAAAGAAGCTGACAGACCACGATATGTCATTACTCACATCTTTGAGGACAAAGTTGTCATGCAGGTCTGCACCAAAGGCTCTATGTCTGTAGCACTGAACTCATATTTCGTGGAGATGCTTTCAAGGTGATCAACAGCTATCCTTGACGCCATCTCATAACCTTCGGCAATCCTTATTGGGTGAATACCACGTTCCAGCAGCTTCTCAGCCTGCTCCAGGAGCGACCCAGCCATGACCACAACTCCGGTGGTACCATCTCCAATGTCATAGTCTTGACTGCGGGACAACTCCACCATGAGCTTCGCAATCTGGTTGTCGACATCCATTAGCTCCAGGATCGTCGCCCCATCGTTGGCTGAAAATCCATGTGGAAAGATGATCAGTAAACAAAACAGCAGATAAATCAATTAAGTACAGAAGCACAATAAATGAAATGCTAAAAACACAACCGGATCTACAGATCCACATAAGATGGGGGCAGCTCAGCTCACTTCAGCATAATATTTGCAGCAGTAAAACTCACACCACGATCGTACCCACTAGATAGAGATAGATACAGAAATGGCAACCTAGCATTTCCACGGTGGACAGCATTCCAATCCGAGCATAAACTCACCGGAATCAACAAATTAGCTCTACAAATCGTACCATCTCCTTCCCCAAGCAACAACGTAACAGCCAGAAAGCAAGGGGCGTCCCACAAACAGCTAGATCTCACTACCATAAGACTCGCTGTGACACCTAAGAGAAACCCTGATCCTCAGAGCACTGCCTTGCCACCAACGTCGAAGATCCAATGGCAGGTGAAAACTTCCGGATCTCGCGTCAAGCTAACCGGAAAGACCAGACCTAAAACTTGGAGAAAGAGAGAGAGCGGGTATTACTGATGGTGACGTCGCCGTCGGGGGACTGGAGCATCTTGTCCATGCCCTTGGGGCCGAGGGAGGTGCGGAGGATGCGCGCCACGGACTTGCCGGCGGCGATGTTGGCCTTCTGCGCGTCGAGCCCCTGCAGCCGCGACTTCTTCTCCTGCTCCCGGAGGATGATGAAGGGCCGCCCGTACTCGTCGAAGGCGAGCGCCATGGCCGCCGGAGCGCTGGCGCTGCCTCTACCAGGAGGCTCTGGAAGGGCGGATCGCGCGAGGAGGAGGGGTGGTGCTGTGGGGGGAGGGAATGAGGCGGCGGTGTGTTTCTGGAGGGAGGAGGCGCCTCGGGGGCGAGGGTTTGTGGTGCTTTCTTCTTCGTGCTTCCACTTTCTGGCGGCTTCAGGCAAAACCCTCGCTGTGGTCTGGGCCGTGATGAGCGCCTGCGCCTGGCCATGTTCCAGGTGTCTAGGGTTTCGGAGAAGCCCAAGTATTGGCCCATGTTCTGTGAAAGCCCACATTGACCCACACATCACAAAAATCCTGCATGGGAATCCTATTTGACACACGCAATTCGCTCAAAAAAATTGACACACGCAAAGGCTATATCTCGCTTATAACGAGTATTTCTACGATCTCGTCTAAAGCGGCTATAGTTGTGGACTGGCTCATTTGTGCTAAAAGAAATGGACGCGACTAGAGAGCATACATGAGATCCTTGATGTTTCTTGACACACATACCATTAATGGAAGATCTAGGAACCAAGAAAAGAAAGTCGCAACATATGACCCCCTCGCGCACAAACCAGAAAAATGAAAGATATCTCATCTCAAACAGGAGGCGCAAAAAAGTCGCACACGCAGTTGTCCTTCCCACTAACACAACGCATGTCTCCGTCATCTCCCT
>CBMN011744462.1:0-17387 GCA_000582825.1 Hordeum pubiflorum | reverse complement strand
AAGACAAATATTTAGGAACAGAGAGAGTAATATGCATGATTCGTTATCTCTAATCATGTTAACTTTTTATTTTTTTAAATGGCAAGTGTCATATGTGTGGCACGAAGTAACACCGCCCTGACTTTTTTATAATTAAAATTATCATTTCAAAAAAATCATTTTTTTGTTTTCTTAAATGCCATGAACAAAAAACATATTTTTCTTATAGAAAACAAAGAAAAATATATAATTTATAATTGCCATGAATATGAAAAAAAATTGTCGTGCTACTTTATAAAAACGCAATGTTAATAAATTTAAAACTACCTTGTGTGGTCTAAAAAAAATTATAGTTGCCATGAATATGAAAAAAATTGTCATGCTACTTTATAAAAATGCAATGTTAATAAATGCACAAAAAAATGGTATTATTAAAAAACTATCTTGTGTGATCTAAAAAAAATCCGAACTTTTTCATTGATACATTTTCACTGTCAAAGAAAACCATGTTTTGGAGAACCTTTTTTTGCCAAGACCAGAAACAAAAATGTCATGTTGTAATTTTTTCTCTTTATTTTGTCCATTGTGCAAAAATCCATAAAGATCTCATGTCACTGAAGAAATTACCATGCCAATAAAAATGAAGCCTTCTTACTAATTAAAAAAGTTCCATCCTCTTGATAATAAAAATGTAATGATCACAACAATAAAATTGTCAACTAGTTAATAATAAAACAGCCATCCTGCTTGTAATAAAAATGCCATGTTATTTATTATAAAAATGCCATGCACCTAATCATAAAACTGCCATCCTCTTGACCAAAAACAAATGTCATGTTACTAATAATAAAAATGTCATGCTCTTAATTGTAAATATGAAATCTTCTTATTAATAAAATTTTCATGTTATTAATTATCAAAATGGCATCCTCTTAAAAAATAATTGCCATGGGGCCATTACAAAAAAGACATATAAATTTTCATGCCACATATAAAAAAAATGCACATGGCAAGTTTGGAAAATGTCCTCTCTAAAAAATAGGGATATTTTGCCTTCAAAAATGAAAAACAATAGGATTTTTGGAATATTTTTCTAGTTGAAAAAATATAATTTACACCAAATTTAGATTTATAATACATATAGCAGTTTAACACAAAATGTTCACAAGCACCATTTGATCACGCGTGCTAGATACCTTTCAGGGTGGTACATAACCCTCCTTTCCCTAGGGGGGCACCTCGGGCTCATCAATGCCATGATTGATGCCCTCCCCACTTATGCCATGGCAGCCATGGTGCGCCCCTTCCCCCGCGGTGATCAAAGCTCTCGACGACATGCCACACACCTTTCTGTGTGGTGCTTCCAATCAGGCCTTCAGAGCACACTGCCTTGTCGCCTTGGACCGTGTCTGAAATGCAAAAGAGGAAAGTGGTATTAGTGTGCTTGCCTTGGAAGTACAAAACGAGTGCCTCCTCATGAATTTTCAGCGTCGCTTTCACAGCTAGCTAGACTTCCCTTGGGTGTGCTGGGTGTGGTAGTCACTCGGTGACTCGGCTCTTTGGAAAGTAAAATACTCCCACCTTGGTTTGGTAGCACTAGAGCTCGATGGTGGCCCTGCTCCCCATGTACTGCTCAATCACGGTGGTCGATCTTTTGGACAGCTGGCATGCCGCGTTATGGCATGACCGGCTACTCCTTGATGTTGCCCTATTGCATCGCTACCCCACCCTCTTCTATCATGTCACTGAAGAACATAATACCAATGTTGCGGCAATTGTCACGAGAGAACTGGACGCCTTCCTGGTTCCTATCCTCAACTGCAAAGGGGAATGCGAGCGTGCGGACCTACTCATGACGAACACTTCGGTGTGGCTCACAGACAAGACCAGTGCAAGACGCCTAACTAGATGTGTCGGTACCAAGGACGTGATGCCCACGTTCACTTTGTACGTCATGTGTCATTTTGGCAGGGAGGTAACCCCGTTCTCTGACTTCGTGTGGTTCTACCACCCTCCCTTGCGGTTCGGTTTCTTCAGGTGGCTCCTGGTGTAGGCAAGAGTCCACACATGAGAAATCCTCCTTCCAAATAAAATCATGCCAATTGACGTCAAAATAACATGCCATATGAAGAGAATATCACATGGGACGAAATCAACCATGCAGGACGTTCCATAGGAGAAGATGGTGTGTGGTACGAGCTTATCCGCTCGTACCGTATGACTTCGCCCCCCCCCTGGTTGAGTACTTCAACCCCTTGTGGTAAAAACATGGAAAGGATGGATGGCGAGGTCAGAACCACGAAACAGAACCACAAAAATTCAACTACGAAAGAGGGGGCCCGGAGGGGAAATCGAAAAGAATAGCACCACTATGCCATCACCTCGATCAAGGAGACTACGACATCAATCTTCACCACCATCACTTCATTCATCTTGTTGTAATATCGAATGCTAGTGTGGGTTCATACTCATATGTGTGTTACATTAATCATTTATCAGTCATTGCGATGAACACCTAGATGATGCTTGTTGTATCTATCAGAGTAAACCTTTTAATTCTCAAGGGTATGGAGGAACCCTATTATGTTTATGATCTGAGAAGATACATGGTTCTCTTTGTATGCTATGTTAATTATTATCCATGATGTTCTGTGAAATCGGCCTCACAACATTTGACTATATGAACTTGAAGGATTTTTCTATCCGAGTAAAGCAGGGAAGAGGAGGTACTAGATAGAAGCTACCTCCCTCATTTGTACAACTTAGATAGGGGAATAACAGAAACTGCCTTGAGATACATGAATGGAGAAACTCTTAATCCTTGTTGCCTCTATCCGAGAAGGGAGCAACAGTCGTGGCATGTGTGATACGAAGTTGCGGTAGTATGCACGTATTTGTGCTTGGCTCCGCCCACACATAAAAACATATATAGTGGATTGGTTATCTGAACCCAAAGTTGTGTGTTTGCATAAATAAGTAACATATATACTAGTGGCAAACTTGGACTCCCTAAGAACGCCTTAGCCCTAGTACATATTTCATTGCTTTCATTACTCTCTTGTTCTTTACATTTATTCTTCACAATTTAATTCTAGTCACAACACTCTTGCAATATTTTCACTTCAGCGTTGCGTTTTCTTTGGATCAAAATTAACTTACATGCACATTCCGACAAAACCTCTATAAGAGTCCAAGACCATTCTCTAAACTCTTTGTGGTATTTATACTCTTACTTTGAAAAGGGTACAACTCAAGCATGTGCACTTTCAAGACATCACCCCCTCCCTCACTCTGGTTCCTTGTATCCCTTTGTTGTAACAATATCCTGGGGTCTGCGCCCTGTTGTAATATAAATTTAGGAGGGGAATCTCTCTCCCCAGTGAACTTTCAAAAAAACACTCTTACTACAACTTGATAAGATCCATACCAACAAAAATAGTTCAATTTTGATATTAAGATATATTCAAGTGAGAAGCTATCAACACGTTGCTAGGTAGCAGGCATAGTTTAGTTATGCCTCCTTTGTGAGTTAAGATTGGGTGGGGAATATTTTCTCTAAAATCATTAGGCCTTTGAAAAACCTTCTACAAGAGGAAATTCCCTCCTCTCTTGATAAAAGTTTACTTCCATAACCCCGACAGAGCATACTATGAATTGTCACTGATAAATAATCCATAGTTTTCTCTATTTGTGATGTGGTTTCTTTGTCACGGAGTTGCCTCTTACTGTCAGTTAGAGCATCTCCCGACCCGTCCTCCAACCTTTGGCCTTAGGTCCGGGCAAACAATGTGGTCAAAGATAAGATCACCAACCGGACCCGCATATGCAACCCATTTGTCCGAACAATGTGGTCAAAGATAAGTTCATATGTATCCACCACACCGTACTAACAATTCGTACCAACAGAAACCAAGCGTCTCTCCATTGAAGCTCGCCCGCTTGCCTGTCCGCGTTCATGGCAAAGCGGTTGGCATGTTGCCCGACCCCTGGCTATTAAAAGCCAACCTATGGTCCCCCAAACCCTAGCCGTCATCACTTTCCTCCCTTTATCCACCCATCCATGCTACTGCCGTGTCCAAGTTTGTGTCGCCTTGTCCACCATCGCCATGATGCGCAAGCACGTGACGTGGTACAAACAGCTCTCAGCAAAGCGGTGTGCATGGGGGTATTTGCTCCCATGCAGTAGTGGTGAATAGGCCGTGCCCCAATGCCTAATCAGTGCTAACATCAAGCTTAACATAATGAAATCTACAAGCTCACCCTTTTTGAAGGTACATACACTACCAAGTCATTAGCCATTGAATACTCCCAATTCAAACGTGTTACCAAGGGAAAACACACTCCCTTTTTTCAAACACATGCCGACACTCATGCATACGCATATACACTCGCTTCTATGAATCGGTCTTATTTTTAGGTTATTTCATAGGAGACATATTGTCCTCGTCAAGAAATCACGTGGCCACACAAATGATATCTGAAACCGATATAGTAGAAATGATATGGTAAACGCAGAAGCACACTACTAATCAAGCATGTGAAAGGCGACAAGGTCTCGTGCCAGCAGCACGCCTAACTAAATCCACCATCAACATCACATCCACTAATCCAACATCACAAGCAGTTTTCTTGTGTTTCCTGTCTATAGGGATCAACGGAACTAAACTACTAAGCAACATTTTCGCCATGACAGCGAGACCAGCCTATACAATTCTTCAAGTCAAGGAATCGTGAACAGGGGGCAGGGCAATGCGCTTTAGCTGTCACCCGCGCTAAACAGGGTTAGCAGGGCCATGAACAGATTGATGATGTCAAGGTAGAGCGAGACAGCGGCCCAAACATACTCATCATACGTGTAACGCTTGATGATGTTGTCCGTGTCATAGACAATGTAGCCACTGAAGATGAGTGCCGCCAGCGCGCCATATATCATGTGAGAGAGCTTACCCAGAGGGAAGAGGATCTGCATAGTTAGAGAGACCATCATCAGTATTTATTGATTGTAGAATAGAGAAGACTGACGATAAATACACATGTAACTAGAAGTGAAGATATATAATTAATGCGAGCTGCATACGCAGCGGACCTGAATGAACCCAAAGACGAGCAACATGATGAGAGAAGCAAATAGGAAAGGACCAAGGAAACTGAAGTCCTGGCCCCTCCTTGCAGCCCAGAAGGTGCAGTGAGGCTGAAGACAACCACTGTTGTAAGAATGGCAGCCTCCAGAATGACCTTGCCTGTGCACAACACATGGCAGACCATTTTAGCGGTTTCTTTATATCATATAAGAGCAGGCAAAATTAGCTACTAATTAAATGAACTAATTGCTCTCTTATCATATCATACATCTGTTTACCAAAGAAGCTTTCATGTGAATCTGACCAATTAGTAAAGCACTTTCATGTAAATAGCAGTGATGCATTGAAAAAGAAGCAAACTATCAGCAACCTCCTGCGATGTGGTACAGGCTAGAACGAACCTCAGAATTATTGGTACAACCCCAAAATGACATGGTAGGGACGATGACGCAAACACAAATGGATGACAGATCACAGGGTGCCTGACAAGATAACTTTGTCTAAATAGAAAGATTATGTATTTTCAATCACTTTAACATATTGAGATTTATCCAGCACATGCATTTAGTACCTTTAAAATAACCTATGAATTAGCACCTATTGTCTTGTCACCACAGTAGTCTCATATATCATGTGAAAATCCCTTTTATTTCATTTCCACGAAAGTTTAAGCTAGTTGTTCAACCTAACCCACGTCCTTGCCAAAACCATACCAACTTGAGAAGGTTGGGCAGAAGGGCCCTTCAGATCAAATTTATACCATCACATCACTATGTATCTTACAACAAACAGTGGAAGGAAAAAACAGTAAATATATAAATATGTAAGATCCAACCAATGTTCTATGAAAAGCGAAAGTTACTGCTATTTGCTAATTTCTGAGTTCAAAAAGGGACAGCTGAGAATAGAAAAGGAAGGTCTTCTCAAAGAGCAATCCTAATGCTGGCAATATTGGAAACGCTTAACCCAGACAACCATATCATGAAAGGTAACCATTAGCTACAACTTAGCTCTCATCATAGACTGGGAAAACACATCAACGATAGTCAAATGGGGTGCCGGAGTGCGTACCATTTGCATGGCCATGGCAAATATGCGACACGTGTATTTTCTGAACCCAGTCCATACACAAACAAAACGCTTCACACAATAATAGCTAGTAGGAAACTATCCAATTGCCGTACATAGTAGTGATTAACAAGCTAATAGTAGGAAAATATATACTAGTCATGTGTAATGAATTAACACAATTAATGAGAGGGTCATTAGAGAATGCTGATTTACATAAGCAGCAGAGCAGGGTGACTCAAGAACAAGCTTGGAGCAGAAAGAATACATGGTGGGAAGACAATTACCGCTAGTGAAGGCACATGTCATGCCCACAGCAAAGCTGATGGACACCGTGAAGACGCCAAGCAGCAGCAGATTGACTGGGTGCTTTTGGCGGTACAAGTACAAAGGGCAGAGCACTGCATAAAAAACAAATTAACAAGCATTTTAGTAACAGATCGATTATACCACATCCCATGCTAGTCTAGTAAAGCAACAATAAGATTACATTGATGCATGGGAGGTTACTGCAAGAATCAGGAGTTGTAAAACCAAGACATCCATAGCTTTCAGGGATACGACGGCATCCAAAGGTAATTCAGAGCAGAGCAGAGCAGAGCACGCAAAGGGAAAGCTATCTAATCCTGTCCTCTCACGAAGTAAATTGCAGTAGTAGTAAGAATGAAACATATTCGAGACGCTCGCGGTGACGGAAACCCTCCCTAGAATCGGATCGCATCGAAACCCCAAGGACAAAGTAAATTCGTAACAGAAAAGATTGGGGAGAAATAGTTTGAAGCCTCACCGATGAAGGGGAAGATGAGGAGGAAGATGTAGAGCCCGAGGCCAGCGCTGGAGGAGACGAAGAAGTGGGGGATGGCGCGGACCTTGACGACGACGGCCGCGACGACGGCGGTGAGGAGGAGCTGCAGGGAGAGAATGACGTAGATCTTCCGGATGAGCGCCCAGCGAAGTTCGGGGCTCTCCGTCATCCCGGGGTACAGCCCCTGCACCGGCACCGCGGTGCCGATGCCACCCGCCTCGATGTCGCCGCCCTTCATCTCGCCCGGCGATGGCGATGGCGATGCCTCCGGGGGTAGGGTTTTGGCGGGTGTGGCGGAACGGAAGGCGAGCGGGGACTCGTGAGTCGGGACTGGGGAAGGAGCAATGCGAACGAAGGCGGTATATAGTCAGATCAGATGAGACGGGTTTAGGGTTTAGGGATCAGATGAGACGGGCCTGCTGGGCCCACTGGTTGGGCAAATGCAGGAAGGGAAACTATTCCCCGCCTCGCTCGTACACAACGTATGCTGCAGAAGTTTCTTGCGTAACATCAGCTATGTTGCAAAAAAGGTTGAATAAAAATGTGCAACACGACATTTGTTAAAGAAATCTACAACGAATCTCTATTGCAAAAAAAAGAAAACTGCAACAAGCCCTACGTTACAAGAAAACTCCACAACAAGACATGTGTTGCAATGGTGAAGAACGCCACGGCTCGTGAGCCGGACGATCATTTAAGAAAGTCAGCCGACAGACAGATGCGTGGCATACCCCTTAGGTAAGGTTCTATTGTTTTTTGTGATGGGCAAGGCGTGACGGGGGGGCATAACTTTTTCTTTTTGATTTTTTCTGGGTTCCCATTTTATATGAGAGTAGGGATTTTTTTAGGGAAAACTCTGCTGAGTTTTATTCATTAACTTGGATGTTCAAAGGACGACTTACAATATCATGACGACTACCCAGCCAAACATTGCAACTAACACTGAAATCTAGAGCTTACTTGGCTAATTTACCAGCTTCAATTTTTCGCAAATAAAAAAATCTGGTTGCTTCTTCTACCTTCATGCACAAAGGTACATTACTTCTTCTGCTGTTCTGTGGTAACATTCATGTGCTCGACAAGATCTTTGCTAGCAGTCTCACATACGCATTGGAACATGGAGTATTCCAACAAAGAATGACGCGAAGAATCAGGGGCACCACAAAGTATGAAGTTTGGGCTAGATGCCACGTTGCGATGACAAGACAACTACTTTTGAGCAAGTATCCAAAGAAACACCCTTAGCTTTGTCGACGCCGACTTTTTCTCAAAGAAAGCACCACCCATTCGACTCGGCTTCCATCTTTGGAAGTCACGTCAAGCTATCAACTCGGCTTTCTCTTCAAAATTTGGTCGAAACAAGCATATTTGACGTGAAACATGTCGAGACCTCCTATACGGCGCTTACAGCGCTGCTACCGCCCACGTTGATGCCATAATGGGCCGCGGTCCATAGCAATTGCCTGGCTGGTAGCTCGATTGCAGGTCGCTGGTTGACCATGACCGTTGACCACACCCATTGACCACTAAGCGTTGACTTTAATAAAAACACAAATTTGATAAGAATGTTCATGAATTTGGAAAAGGTGGATGAATTTGAAAAAATAGCGTGAGTTCACAAATTTGGAAAATGTTCATAAAATTTGAAAAAGATCTGTGAATTTTAAAAAGTTCATAAATTTGAAAAAAACATGAATTTGGAAAACAAATCATGCATTTGAAAGAGTACTTACATTTGAAAATATGTTCACGGAAGAAAGAAACCTCGAAAAAGAAAAAGGAAAAATATAATAGAAAAAAGTGAACAGATAACCTGGGAAAATACAAGAAGAAACCGACCAAAAGCTTCTAGAAGTTCCCCAACTCCAACGACCTTCTAGAATCTTTAGAAAACCAGCCGGTGGAACATGCACAAAAGCAAACCGGTATTGCTCAAGATGAGCAGGCTAATTACCACCGACGAGCGGCTGGAGGTGAGCGTCATGTACGAGTAACGCTATAAGTAGCGCTATAAGCGCCAAAGACGGATTGCAGAACGTGTCAAAAGTAGGCAAGCGTGCACGTGGTCTCAACGCCAACACTAATGGGCACTAATGGGCTGGCCCAATAAGAAGTGTGCATGAAGAGTTGCATACTGTTTGAGTGTTTGTACCGACATTGTTACCAACCGAAACCACTCGCCACCACAGGAAGATGATCATGTTGCCGGCCTGCTATATATGCAACGCTGAATCTAACACTTGGCGACACTCTCTTTTCAACTGCCGTATGACCTGGTGCGTCTGGGCTTTAGGGGACAAGGAGCTGTTAGAGCATGTAATCTCCAATAGAACGGAGGATGTGCTTCTGTGGCTTTTCTGGTTGTTCGACATACTGAACGAGAATGATCTAGCGAAGGTTTTAATCACCATGTGGGCGATTTGATGGGCAAGGAGGCGTGCTATTCATGACAATGAATTTTAGAGTACTCTCACAACCTTTTTTCTTTCACGAGGTACCTACAAGATTTGGAGATTGTTTATGAAACTAAACAAGCCTACCACCAATACTGTTCTTTGTACTCGGCCCCGATCCGCCGTTTGGGTTGCACCGTAGGGAAACGAAGCAAAACTCAACTTCGATGGCGGAGTCTCTCGGCAGGGCAACTTTGGAGTTGCGGCAGTTGTTTGTAGGAATAAAGAGTGATGTTTCTTGGGAGCCTTCACGGAGGTCTTTGATGGTCTTGTCGATGCGGCCACCCTTGAAGCACATGCATGCAATGAGGCTTTGGCATTTGCTAAGGATCTCAATCTCACATATATGATAATAGCTTCTGACTATTTGGAAGTGGTGAGCAACATTGACAAAGGTGCGGCGACTCACTATGCCCCAGTTCTGCACGAAATAAAAGAGTGAAAGAAGGATTTCAACATGTCACCTTCAAGTTTGAACACAGGGAGAACAATTTTGAAACCCATGCTTTGGCAAAGGCGGCTTCATCTCTTCCAGTAGGGCGCCATGTATGGCTAGGCACATTACCAGGTATTATTTGTATTACGATGTTTATTACTCTTTAATAAAGTCCCTACTTACCCTTCAAAAAAAAGTTTGTACCGATGTTTTTTTGTACGGTTTTTCAGCAGGATTTATAAGCCAGCTAAAAAAATCAGGAATTTCATAAAATGTTTGTGAATTTAAAAAAATGTTCATCAATTCCAAACAATGTACGCAA
Organism: Hordeum pubiflorum; assembly: GCA_000582825.1. Lineage (NCBI taxonomy): Eukaryota > Viridiplantae > Streptophyta > Magnoliopsida > Poales > Poaceae > Hordeum > Hordeum pubiflorum. The sequence goes on along the minus strand of CBMN011744462.1, from coordinate 7,243 downwards.
AATGAAAAAAAATGCTCGTGAATTCAAAACAAGTTGTACATTGCAAACAATGATCATGAATTCAAAAAAATTGTCGAATTCAAAAAATGTTCGCAAAGTTGAAATCAATGAAACAAGGAAAAAAACAGCTAAAATGAAAGGACGAAGGCGGAAAGAAACACAGAAAGAAAACCAGTTTAGAGAAAGTTGGTAGAAAGAAAGTAAAGCCTGCAAATGGGCTAGCCCATTTAGCCTAGTAACGGTTTTAGGTGCATGTTTGCGTCAGAAATCCAACCTAAATAGTATTAGCCCTATTTGGCGCGCAGGCCGCTGGTTAAGTAGGAAACGCTTACCCCTTGTGGTCTCTACGCACAGACGCACAGATAATGGGCTCCTTCTTTAGAACATTTTAAGAACTTTACCAGACCAATATCTTTTTATTTTATGTTTGTTTTTGTTTGTTCTGATTTTTTCACATTCATTTTTTTCCTTTTCTTTTTTTCATTTCATATTTCTATTTCCATGTTTTAGTTTGGTGAAACAGGAGCAAAAAAAAATGAAAAGCAAAAACATAAACGAAAAAATACGCCTTGGGGTTTTATATTATTAAATATTATTTTTGTTCTCAAAATAATTAGTGAAAAAAAAATCTAAAAAGTGTGAACCTTTTCAATTTCGCTAACATTTTATTAATTAGAAAATTTTTTAGATTCATGTTTTTTAAATTGACTAAAATAAATTTTTTGAAATCGCATTTTTTTAAAATTTGTGAATATTTTGTAAATTCATGATCACTTTTCAAAATCATGAAATTTATTAAATTGGCAATGTTTTGAAATCATGGACATTTTTTAATATGATGAACATTATTTAATTCGTCATCATGCTTTCAAAAACGTGAAAAAAAACTCATTAATTTTTTTTAATTCGCAAATATTTCCAAATCCGAAATTAAGGTTTTTGAAAATCTGACATTTATTATACTCGTGTGCAATTTTCAAATTTGCAACATGTTTTTCGAAAACAAAGATATTTTGAACAAAAACAAATTTTGAACACACGAAAATTCTTTTGAAATTGCAAACACTTTTCAATTCACATTTTTGAAACTACGAACATTCTTCAGATTAGAGAAATACTAGAAGAATACATGTAGGCTCTTGGTTAAACTGCAAAAATGATATGTGTCTTTACATGAGGAGTAGGAGTATATAAGAAGGGTACCCATACAGGAAAACAACCATAAAAGATCTTGAATGAGAGGTTTTCTAAGCACCACCATCAATATGGCAAAGGGTGCCCCTAACCGGGCGAACCCAATGGGTAGCAACGCTATTAGGGAAGGGTTTAGGAAAATAAATACATATGGGTTTATAAATGGGAAAAAGTTGTACCCGGTAAGACGGGTATGGGTATGGGAAGGCAATACCCATACTCACGTACCCTACATACCCATATAGTAATTTGTTCTAATAGGTAGGTCTCATCTGTCATTCACTAAAGGAAAAAAAAACTACTCGCTTTACCCTAGGCTAACTTAGCCCCTAGCCTCGACCGAAAATCCCCTCCTGCTATACCCATGTGCATGATCTTGTTTAAATATGTTGATCTTGTTTCGTGAACTTATGATTTTGTCTTTGATTTTGTTGATCTTATTATATATTGTCCTTCAGTTGATCATTTAAAAGTAGGTGTTCCAGATGTATCTTCAATAAAATAAAATTATGTCCCTCTGGTTTGTCTTGTAACTAGGAAAAAGAAGAAATAACATATCCGGATGTTTCTCTAAGAAGTTCACTTACAGGCTACTCATGTAGTAGTGCTTGCCCAGCCAGGTCCTGAGCCAGAGCACCTGTGGGTGTTTTCCATGGCAACAAACCCAACACCCTGGGCCTTGTTGTCTAGCAGGTGGCTCAGAACCGTCATCAAAGCCTTTGGGCTAAATCCATCTTTATTTGTCAATGACGGCGTTGTAGAGGCCATGGTGGACGTTGACCGGTTTGCTCTCCTTGATGGCGGTTGCCAGCTCCTTGATGGCCTGAGATATGCGGGTAAAGGCACTGATCTCTTTGTCGATCAAGCCACACCTCTTCCTCTTCCTATCAAGCACATAAACATGGTCGCCATCCTTATTAGGACCATTATGGGCGATGGTCTCTAACTCCTGGGTGTCTAGATAGTGGGGCATAGGTGAACCAAGCGGTTGACCGAATTCCAGGACATGCTTGCCAGTTGGCAGCCCAAAGGATAAGATCTACTGCATTTGTGAGTAGTTTTGGATGTGTGTTTTGAGAAACTCTTTGTCCCTTGCTAATTCTAAGAAAGAAATGCATCTGTGTGGTTAGTTAGACATCACTGTGGTTAGCGGTGATTGGTATGGTACACATGCTTAAACATGTGGTTCGTGAGCTAGTCAGGGTGTGGCTTTTGTAGTGTTCTGCCTCCAAAACGATCGAGTAGGTCTCGTGATTCCATGGAGCGCTACTCCGGTCTCTGAGCTTGGACACTTGCATTCATCTCGCTCTCCACTTCCTGAGGTGGTCGTTGTACACCTGGGTCGAGGTGACCTCCTGACCACAAAACTGGAACACCTGCTTTGCAACAAAGTTCAAGTGTACCCGCCAGTCCTCACCTCACTGGCTATGATTTGACACATCTTGTCAAGCAGAAACGTCGACAGGAAGGGCTGCCATTTTCATGGAGTCCCCCCTGCCATGGTTCTTTGCCTTGGTGACTGCCTTTTGAGCACCAGCATGAGCTGCAACATTGGGCAGGACCAGCACAAATATTGTAGGCACAAATGATGGAACCGTACCAGACATCTCAAAAACATCTGAATCAGGAGGCATCTTCTCCTTGATGGGAGGTCGGCAGTCCTTGACATAAGACATCACGAACTAGTCTGGGGCATAACAAGTGCCTGACTAAACTCTTGTGTGCTCATGTCCTACAAGCATAAGCATCAACAAGAGCGCAGCACACTACACATCGACAGTAGAAACGAGCACAACGAGTAGTACATGTGGACAGTATGAACGAACACTACACATGTATAGATGCATCATCTAGGTCAACACAACATCTCAAGTAATACCAAGGAGTTCAACAAACTAGCATACATACTAGCAAACTGACATACTACACATCAAGCTTACTATCAATCAATCACCACTAGCTATCAATCCTTGCCGACATGGAAAAAACTCCTAGAGTACTACAAATCCATCACCACTAGCTACCAGAACATCACATTCTCACCGATCGGCAGTGTACAATGCAACAAGATTATCACAAATCTAACCCTACCACATGCTCACATATATAGCTAGAACGAGTACATAAAAGGGGATGATTGAACTCACATACGCCATCGGTGCAACTCGAAGGAGGAACGGAACATGTTGGAGAAGAGCAGGACTCGAATCGCCGCCATCATCAACCGATGGTCGAAAAAGCGCTGCTTACCCGGTCGCCGGTCCCGATCCGCACGGGAGGGGAAGCTCGAGGGGGAGGGGGGATGGTGGCGGGGGATTTGATGATTTGCCCCACTTTACAAGGGGTTGGATGATTTGCCAAACGATTGTTTCAGTGACCAGTGGCCCCGGCCCCACCTGGCAGCCTCTCAGGGGGGTGTGCAAATTATCAAATGGAGAAGTAAACTGGAGCAAAAGATCCAATTTCTGGATGGTGGCAGGAGTTTGGGCGGTGAGGTGAGGCTAGCTATATAGGGCGACCAATTAGGTGGGAGGTGACGCCGATTCCTCCCGCCGCTTTTCTAGAGACACGCGCGAGCTTGGACCATCTCCGTGGACGCAGGAGGCCCGCGTTGCGTTTCCCTTCATTGCATCGCTCGAGCCTGGCTCACTAGAAATGACTGAATCGACCATTCCTAGAAGGACTGGCGGAGGAGTGCTTTTAAGGTCGGTGCTATGCCAGTATCTAATGCAGCACACCCAACCAAATATGTCATTTTCGTTCCACGCGGGTCGATGCATGTGGGCTACCAAACGCGTCCATGGTTAAGTGTCAATTGGGTAAGGTGGCCAAGATGGGTATTTTTACCCTTGGGTATTAGAGCAACTCCAATGGGGAGACCCATTTCGTCCGCTCATGTCTGTTTGGGTCCACGCGGACAAAAATAATTACTCAACGCAGCGACCCATTCCCGTTTTGCATCCGGTTTGTGTCTGTCCGACCCATTTCAGAACCAAAATTGGATCATATTTGGGTCATGCGCGGACAAAAAAGGGACGTTTGTTGCGCCCGCCTCGTCTGTTTGTGTCCGGGTCGCCATCTGTCACCCACACACCCACCTGCCTCCCTTTTTTTATTCACCGGCCCACCAGCTGCGGGGCGAGCGGTCGCGGCCAGAGCAGCGCGGCGAGGCGGGCGAGCGGCGGGCGGCGCAGCAAGGCGAGGCAAGTCGGCGACGTGGGGCGAGCAGCGGGCGGGTGCGGCGGCGGCGCGGCAAGGCAAGGCGAGTCGGCGAGGCGGGGCGAGCAGCGGGCGGGCGCGGCGGCGGCGCGGCAAGGCAAGGCGAGTCGGCGAGGCGGGGCGAGCAGCGGGCGTTGTTCTGTGCCGTGCGTGCCATGCGTGCTAACTAGCCACTGTTGGCTGTGTGTGCCGTGCGTGCTAGCTAGCCAGCGGTGGAGCTGCTTGTCGTGTGTGCGTGCTGGTGTCGCTAGCCGCCGCCGGCCGAGCTGCCCACCGCGCGTGGCGGCTGCTGCAGCATCTCTACTCCGCTCGGGACATCAGCATCTCGCGCTCGGAGCTGCGGCGAGGCGAGCTGGGAGCTGCGGCGAGCGACGCGCGGCGAGCTCGGAGCTGCGGTGTGGTGACCTGGAGTTGCGGCGGCGCCAGCACGCACCTGGATCTGCGGCGAGGCGGAATGGAGCTGCTGTAGCCCCCGCGAGCTCGCGGGCGAGCGTGACCGAGCCGCAGGGACGCGACGGGGACGCGACGGGGACGCAGGCGACGAGCTCGTGGGCGCGGCGGACGGAGGCGAGCTCGGCGCACGCGGGCAGCTGCAGGGCGGGGCGGAGGCGAGCTCGCCGGAGCTACGGGCGGCGGTGAGGGAGCTCGCCCACCAGGTGTTCGGCCAAATGTCGGGCAGACATGTCAGAAAATGCATCCTTCTCCCGTTGGGTGCATTTGCAGACCCAAATCAAAAAGCGGACAAGACCAACAGATACGCGACCCAAACGGATAAAAACGGACAAAGAACGAATCCGTTTAGGTCCTCCGTTGGAGTTGCTCTTACCTGCACCCCACTGGATATAGGTTTGGACAAACAATATTGAGACGTGGTATGGCTTTGGGCGACCATTACCCGAACCCGGCGGGTACCATTTTGACACCATCACGTGATTATTCTGAAGATGTGCACGTGTAGTGTGTGGACAAGGAGGAATTCCAGAAGAATCCTGCAGTACTTGGTTGGCACGCGAGCGCCCGGAGGAGAAACTACAACTGTTGGATTAGTTTTTTTTTTTTTTTGTGCTTACCATCTTTTCTTAATAATAAAATGGCTATTGCTTCCGTCGGTTCACCGTCGCGTATATTTTGCAAAATAGTCAGATACGAGGTGGTACTAAAATTACTTCACGTCTTCTGTTATGTTCGCCCAACGCACTTAAAACTTTTGCTCATTCATGGGCTTGGGCCGTTACTGCCTATTGGACCTGTGCAAGCAGTTTTAGAAGGAATCAGACGTATCTTATCCGGCGTCGTCTCCATATGACTAGCCCTCGCCGCCCGTCGGTTTCCCACTCGCCCGTCCCCCAAACATCCCCAACCGCAGGCACCCCTGGCTTCGGCGCGATTTCGAAGCCTCCTCCGCTCTCGAGAGATGGGAACGCCGTCGATCTACCGGGTCAGTGCCGAGCCGCCTCCCTCATCCCTCGCGCCGCCCCAGAACCGTCGAGTCGTACCACGCAGGTAAGTCGAGGTTCTGCGTTGTGACCTGGATCATCTATAGCCACCACCACTCCCGTTTGAGCATCCATCTGGCCTACTGATTCTGCAGCCGAAGGTCGTCCTGCTCCCTCCACGTGCTAGAGATGCCCGAGCCTGTGTGCTGCTTATACCTGCACGAGCACACGGTCGAGTAGTACTTGGCCAGTTGATCCAAAGAGGTGGAGAAGTTCAGGGAGAGAGATGGGTCTCTACTGGAGAAGACAGAGATAGAGGATGGATGAGAAAGATGGATATGTTGATAGATAATCCCTCATGCGTACTGCATGCTCAACTGCAGTCCACGCACCTCCACGGTGGTAGCGACCACCAGAGTTTTCTTTTCTTCATCTCCAACACAAACCATCAATTGACGTGCTGACTGTTGTATTGTTCTTATGTAAGGAAGGATCTTGCTGTTTCCCAAATTTAGATTTTAAAGTATTTCACTATTATTGTTTCTGCAGGCATACTGCATTGATTATGGTGGCCACCACCACTTTTTGGCCATGTGACGGGCTACCTGCAAATCTACAAACTAGGGCAACAAATTGCAATGCAGTTGTCTTTGACTCTTGACCATCCGATGATTTATTTGTGTTTGGTTTTGCTGATTATGTGCATATTCTTTGATGTAGTATTTCTTATTCCGACTGTGTGTCTAGAAATCTAGGAGGTTTGGACAGCAAGTGATTGTTTTTTTCGCCATGCCACATTTTCTGGGCAACACAATGTAAGTACGAGTACATCTTGTCCTTACAACGTGTGTCATCTCTACGCATTGTTTAAACCTGCACTTCTGTATAATCAAATTTCATAGTTATTCTCGACGCCCATCATTATCATGGCCATTGGAGTTACATATCACCATTTGGCCAGCTCTATCTCTTCTGCACCTCTTCGTCCGTGGCAAAGGGATGAAGCTTTGGTGTTGAAATGTGGAACACATGTCTGAAGTTGGCACCAACGCTCCAACGCAAAGGTTAGCTTTTACATGGCTTTTGTTACAGAACATGTATCACAGAAGCACTTTATTATAAATCCATAATCCTAGCAGCAACTTTTGTTCAGCACTCACGCTTATAATCATTAGCAAGACCGTGTTAAGAAAAGGAAATATTTTTATTGGTGTATGCTGCAAAGAGTGGACTGGCATGTTATCAATGCTTTTGGTGGACGGGCCTGGCATGTTTCCTCTCTCTATATATATCGTCACAGTGATGGACTGCTAAAATGTATATGCAGATCTGATGCAATTTTAAATATTTGCATACATCAATGGCCAATACTGCATTTTCCCATTCTCTTACAC
>CBMN011744460.1:0-10832 GCA_000582825.1 Hordeum pubiflorum | reverse complement strand
ACATGATTGCCTCTAGGGCATATCTCCAACAGATTTATCTAGGCTTATGGTAGGCAGAGATTCAACTAAGCTTAATAAGTTTGTCATGATTATCTCTTCTTTTATGAAGCCTGATAATATTCGTTATCCTAATGATCACTCTTATTCTTGCCCTTTAGTCGCGGGAGGGACAAAATTGGTACACCTCCCTCCCCGCAGAATCATAATAAGTTGGTCCTGACGCTCGAGTAGATCAACGAGGCAAGGATCCTATCAGGGCAAGGAGACTACATGGGATGTTGACGCCGATGGCCATGGAAGAGGAGAGCAACAACATGGGTCGCAAACCTTTTGGCGGCTACAACAACTTCATCCCTCAAACAGGGTTCCAGCAGCTGGTGCAATGTGTTTGCAACATCGTGCAGACACACCAACATCAATATGCTCTCACGGGTTAAAAAAATGCTCTACTAGAACCTCCAGGGGTTCACAACATCTTGGGATCCCAGCGGCCACCACGTCGAGCCATCGTATGTGCCATACTATCAACCACCTTATGCGGAGCCCCAACCGTCGTCACTCGTGCCATCTTCTTCAGGCGCACCTCCTATGTACCATTGGCCCCACGAGCAGCAGCCACAGGATGGTGGAACGACGAGGAGTAGACCCAGCTTGACCAAAAGCCTAAGCTTGTGGGAGGTAGATTTCCCCCTTCATCTTTATATTAATATTTTGTTTTCTTCTTGTGTTGCACGTTTACTTTCAGTTTTTGCATAATAAAGACATTCTGTAATATTCTGTATTTCCAAAAGAAACACACTGTTCTCCCCTCTTTTTTAGGGAAAGTCATCATGGCATTTTATTGAGCTTCAAACAAGTTTACATCATTTGCCAAAGCCTCTATGATAAAAGTAAAACCAGACGGATCCGGCTGCCACATCGTGGGCAGGGGTCCCTCCGCATTACTAGCCAGCGAATAAGCCGCACAATTGCTCTCCCTAGGACAATGAAAGAAAGAAATACTAGAGAAATTTTTAGCTAAAAAGTTGCACTCCTCATAGATTGTCGCAGCCTGGCCAATTGAGCCGCACAATTGTTCTGCCCTCTCCTTGTGTTGTATTGATCGCGGCATATGCATGTATGTGCAAATCAGAAAACTTCTTTCCTAAAACTTTGTTAAAAAGTCACGCATTTTTTCTATTTTAAAATATAACCCACTTCCAATTTGAAGTCATTTCATTGCCTCTTTTGTTTTTACAGTAGTAATTTTCCATGGCAAACACATAGTACGAATGCAAACCCTTGCACGCGAACTCAAACTTTGCTACATCTACTATTCAAACTTGCTACATCTACAGGTAGTTTTTACCCAAACTAAGATGGAAAACGTTATAAATCACCCGGCGGATCGCAGGCTGGCGTCCGCTCTCTTCTCTGCACGTCACGTGCCTCATGGCCATCATCGTAAGTTTTTGCAACTAGCCTGTTGTTGCAATCTCTCATCGCAACAACGGCTCTGTTGCAAGATCTGGATCCTTGGAATACGTTAGTACGGCGATGCAATACTTCTGCAACATAATCTCAGTTGCAAAAAAAAAATCTACAACATAATCTCAGTTGTAAAAAAAATTCTGCAACGAGACCTCGGTTGCAAGAAAAAACTGCAACAAGATCTGAGTTGCAAAAAAAATCTGCAACAAAATCATAGTTGTAAAAAAAATACAACAAGACCTAAGTTGCAAAAGACCTAAGTTGCAAAAGTGAAGGAAGTTGTTCGGCTGCTCGATCGCCATATCTGAGATATTTTAAAAAGACCCGCCGGCTGACGCGTAACACGCCCTAAGATGAGGTGGAGACCTGGAATTTATAGGATTTGGGTCCCACAACTAAGTTCACGGGGAGAGAATCAATGATGGAGACTAGGCCACCCAATCTCGTAACATTCGTCCCCGTAAGTCTAGCATTTTTGCACGCACTCACAACCTACCAACCCCCCAAAATTCTCAGTATCCAAAGACTCCCCGTCGCTCTCGTGTCGCACCAGCCAACCACACTCGAACGCCGCCGCTTCGCACGATGGCGACGCGGCACGCCTTCCGGCGCCTGGCGCGGCGGATGCTGAGCAACGTGCCGGAGTCGACCGTCTATGGAGGCCCGCGGCCGCAGGAGGCGGCGGCGGCGCGGCGCGTGACGGTGACGACCCTCCGCGGGAAGCACCGCCGGGGTGAGCCCATCACCGTCGTCACCGCCTACGACTACCCCTCCGCCGTCCACGTCGACTCCGCGGGGATCGACGTCTGCCTCGTCGGCGACTCCGCCGCCATGGTCGTCCACGGCCACGACACCACCCTCCCCATCTCCCTCGACGTCATGCTCGAGCACTGCCGCGCCGTGGCGCGAGGCGCGTCGAGGCCACTCCTCGTTGGCGACCTCTCCTTCGGTTGCTACGAGTCCTCTTCCACGCAGGTAGTTCCCCACGGGCGTCCCTCCCATTCTCGTCCTCTCCGATTCGATCCGGTGGAGATTGGAATTAAATTGCAGTAATGGCGCCCGTTAGCAATTGCTTCTTTGCCACTGCCGGTGTGGTAGGTGTGCCATGCTTTACACTCCCCCCTATTGAGCTCTCCAGTTACCATTTTCTATCATCACTAAGGAAATGCTTGTTCGTGTGACAACAGTAATTTTGCACGTCCTGTAGAGTAGCTTTAGATGTCCCCTGCTCTAAGGAGATTACTATTTTCGTTGATTGATTCGTTTCTGGTTTGTCACAAAACCTTACCCTTGAGTTCAGAAAACTATGGTGCAACCTTTGTGTGTTAATAAAGATCAATTGATAATTGATATTGTTGCCACAAAGATTTATCTGTAATTGTGTTTTTTCTAAGCTAAAAAAAAGTTCAGACTTGATTTTATTTCTTAGTTGTAAATGCAGCTACATTACTACATCTCAAAACATAAAACTCATGAGCATGCTGAATACGATAGACATGAACATATGGGGCATATTATATGGCAATGGTGATACGGTATCTAGACGTCTCAAATGGTATCTACAACTTCAGTGTATAAGAGCTAGGCATTTTGGGCTTGAGCTTTCATTTAATAATATACCTTTCCTTACAGGCTGTTGACTCTGCGGTGAGGGTGTTAAAAGAAGGTGGAATGGATGCAATCAAGTTGGAAGGAGGAGCTCCATCTAGGATCAGTGCAGCTAAGGCTATTGTGGAGGCTGGAATTGCTGTCATGGGTCATGTTGGGCTTACGCCGCAGGCTATTAGTGTACTTGGTGGGTTTCGACCGCAGGGGAAGACAGTTGATAGTGCTATAAAGGTGCCTAGTTTGTTTTTGCTAGCAATTTGGCTGTTAGCATGTATCATGACCTGTGTCTTGACATACATTTTGCTCCATGTTATTCTGCTTGTGTGTGCAGGTTGTAGAGACAGCACTCGCGTTGCAAGAGGCTGGTTGCTTCTCGGTTGTGTTGGAGTGTGTGCCGGCTCCGGTGGCAGCAGCTGCAACATCAGCATTGAAAATCCCAACCATTGGCATCGGTGCTGGACCATTCTGCAGTGGGCAAGTACAATTTTTCGCCATGCTCTATTCATACATTGATTTTGTTCTTGGTTTCAAGAATCATAATTTTGTTAGTTGTATTTATCCTATTTATGTAAGCATTTCCTCACTGCATGCACAATCTATGCTTGATTTTTTTCCTTTGCGAAAAAGTAGAGTGTATGCTTGACTTTAGCATAGTATGAGCACCTTTTCCCTAACAACTTGAACAGTTTGTGCCGAAAGAAACCTAGTCAAATATGCCACTTGAATGCTTCGCATTCTCTTGGTCTTACATATTTTGTTATCACCATGCAGAAGGAAAAAAAATATCTGTTTCCATGTATCCCCAAAACAGAAAATTGGCTTGTGTGTTTATCAAGAAACTCTCATGTCAACACATTTGTCATGCAGGTCTTGGTGTACCATGACTTGTTAGGGATGATGCAGCATCCACACCATGCCAAGGTAAACGAGGCCGTCCATTTTTAGCCTCGCCCAGCCATTTTACATTGAAACGATTTGTGCCGGGCTGAGTCTACACAATTTGCTCTACCTGCAGGTGACGCCAAAATTCTGCAAGCAGTTCGGCAACGTGGGCAGTGTCATCAACAAGGCGCTATCGGACTACAAGCAAGAGGTGGAGACACGGTCTTTCCCTGGCCCCAGTCACACCCCGTATAAAATCACCGCCACGGATGTCGATGGCTTTGCGAATGCGCTGCAGAAGATGGGTTTGGGTGAGGCTGCGGACGCTGCGGCTGCCGCTGCCGAGAACTCAGAAAATGATGGAAAACCGAACGAAAACAGTTGATTTCAGTTAAATCTATCAAACTGAAAGCTGAAAGGCAAGTGTTGGCTGATGTCAGGCGATTGCACGTATCGTCTGCCGTTGAATAAATATAAACAGCTGCTGTTGTACGTAGAGAAAACTCAATATTTTTCAATCTGGCAGCTGCTATTTAATTGTGACTTGAGCTCTAGTTTAATGGTGAAAAGGACTGGTGTTGTGAGCACCTGGCTCCACACAAGGAGTGAACTCTGTTAAAAAAACTAAATTAGCTGTACAAAAGGGAGCCTTCGGCAATCAAGTAAGAACAACATAAATCAGTATGGGCTGTTTCAATCTATATATGTTCTTCCAGTTATCCAATTCATTGAACATTTTCAAATACTCCCTCCATTCGAAAATAAAACAGCGTCACTTATTTCCAAACAGAGGGAATAAAATACAAATACACCGTCTAATTCTTGACTAACTCAGACCAACAAATTACTGTGTTGTACATACAATGGCAGCAAACGCTCAGCATAAAGGAAACAGGAACATCTCACACAACCCCCGCATGCCCGTATGCCTCCTCAATCCTCATGTACTGTCAAAACCATGGGCAATCAAATGTGTGCATCACCTAATTTTTTTACAAACATACATACGAGACCTCACGCTGTTTGCAATGCCATATGACACACTGAAGTTAAAACATTGGCATGTTCAGCTGATTTTGTTAAGACATCAAGTATGCGCCGGGTCGACTGGATGAGTAGATGAATCCGAAGCTCCTCATGAGAAGCACGGGGAGGTGCTCATACTTGTGCTTTGTGAGGATGAATCTCGTGTACCAAAAATGATTCTCATGTCGAGCTAAACTTTGTAATCCTGGAGTAATCGCCGACGTTGGCAACAAACAGCGGATCTTTCTCACCACCGAAGACCGTTTTTTCGCCTGCTTGCTCCAACTCTTTTGTCAAGTCATCCATTGTTTTCTTTAGGTTGGCTTTGCTCATTTGCCCCCCTTCGCTCATTGAGATGCCAACCATGGTGATTTTGGGGAGAAGAGGGTTTGCTTGCAAATCATCGTTCATGCTTGAATCATACCTGTGTATCAAACCAAGGGGACTCAAAAAAATGGTGGATAAACACTCCAAATAAATCGTAACCAAACAATAGTATGATGAATTATGATTATAGAACATTTTTTGCTCTAAAAAATTTAAGCCATGTTTGGTCCAATATCAAGTGACTTCATGTGAGATCAGAAGGAATTCATTACTTCACCAAAATACTGCGCCACACAACACGTGCTTTCGTGCATGACAATAAACGAGAAAAGGGAAAGCGGTGCCATTGAAGAGCAAACCTTCTGGATCTGGAGTCATTTTCTTGCTTTTTGAACGTTCTATCGTGCCCTGGCCAAATATTAGAAAGTAGATTGCTAAATGGGAAGTGAGACTGGCCGTGATCCCGGCTATTATGTTTTCTGTGGTTGCCACTATCAATGTTTGGCTCCAAAGTTTGAGATTGCTGATCAACTGGGCAGCAGTCAGCATCCTTAGAGGCAGTTGAAGTATCGCTGGAGGTAGCAATCCTGTCAACTGAAACTGCAGTCCTGAAAAGTTGAACAAAATATAGATGTTAGTAGTTCACAATGAAGGTGATGCAAAGGCTATAATGAAGAGACACTAATCAAATAACTTATTCTATTACTGATACAACAAAGAGATGGGTTTTCAATAGTTCCTATTTGTAGCTCTCCAAAAGATAAGTTCGGCTTCCTCCCTTGAGTCCAGATAATTAAATATCAATAATACAATAACAGCCTCTAAATGAACCTATAGGCTTGGCATTCTAACAATTTATACTACGTATGGCCGTCAAGCTATCAAGTTATGACACAGTAATTATTTAAATATCCAAAAATAGGTCATGCACACTGAAGTGTAATGCAAATTCGGAAAACCTCTAAAAGTACAATTTAACAACCTGGGTAGTTAGTCTCCCTCCATAAGTTACTACAGAAGGAACAGTTCTACAAAAATTCAGAGAAGAAATAGGCTAATATAAGCTTGGCATTGCATCTGTACCTTTCTTCAAATGAGTCAACAACATAAGGAAAATGTGGTTGTATGCCAGTAGCTCTTCTGAGCCACTTATTTCCTAAAAGTAATTTATCAACAACATCAAGACACTGGATCTCAGCGGCTTTTGTTACAACACTTAATGGTATTCCAGCTGGACCAATCTCATTCATCAATTCTTGCATCTACATAACAGTTACTCAAAATATGAGGCCAACAGTCTGCAAATAGGAATTTAAATATTTTCTATGCATTGAATGATCATAGTACCTCTGGGGGCTCAAGCAAGCTATCTGCACTTTCTTCAAGTATTTCTGATGTTAAACTATCATCAACAATATCTCTTCTACGTTGTATATGGCGATTTTGAATCATTGAATGAAAATGCTGATCCATTGAAGCTTCGAGAATATTGTCCAACAAGTTTTTATCAAAAAAGTAAGGTGAATACCTGAAATCATGAGCAGCAAAATTCATGTTATGCTTTCATGAAATATTTAAGACATAACAATCTCCTGTTTTCTCCTGGCATAGGCAGAAGCATCTAGTATGCACAAGAACATAAATAGCACATGAAACACATGGAAGAGTCTAAGAGCACGCGCAAATGGACCATATGCAGATAATCTAACCTAATTGACATTTGACAGGAACCAAGGATATCATGCAGAAAAGGGAAATTGTTAAACAGAAGCATACTTGACAAAAAAAAACTAGGAAAAGAAAGAAAATGTAAATCTGAAAGGCAGATCTCCAGAGTAACATTTCTGGAGAGAAACTAATTAAAAGGGCAACATTGCTTGGTTGTTAATAATGTCTGCTCAAATGAAAAGATGCACGTCAAATGTAACACAAACTGAACACGGTGGTAGCATGCTGGTAGAGTATGACCTGACAAAATAGTGGGGAAATGATCAATGAAGAATCAGGAATTTAATCCATACCATCTAATTCCATCATTCGTTGCCACTGCAATATTCAAATTTTGAGCACTAAAAACAGGAACACCAGCAAGTTTTTTCCTTCTGCCCCTTTGTGGGATTGACTTTAAGAGCTTATTAGCAGCTTTGACCTAAAAGGGGAAGAAATTAGTTTCTTTTCACATGTTAAGTTATCTGTAAAACTGAACTATTGAAGCACAAACCTGCTTCTCGTTTGGAACAAACTGGAACATGTGAGGCTTTTCCTGCAAAACAACAATTTTCCTGAATACGTTGAACGCAACATGCCATATGTATAATGCTTAAAGGTAGAAAAAGAACGTATATCGAAGGACGTGCTCTTTAACTTTTCACACCTTGTATTGTGTACATGTATCGGGCCATAACAATACACCAAGCATAGTGCATAACATTTACAAATATGATGCAGAAAAATAGAAGAGCCCAACTGTTATGGATCTTGGTCTAACAAGTAGTTTGGATAGTATAATGGTCCGAAGACCGGGGAATATAGGGCACTTGCCCACTACCGTCCGGTGCCTGGCCTCACTCCCAACAAAGAAGGAGGCTTGTTGGAACTTTGTCAATTGCTGACCCTAAAGATGAGTGCATGCTTGTCCTTCATATAGAACAGCTAACTTGATCCACAAATCAGATCACAACAGAATCTCTTGACTATATTCCTAAATCCTAATTTAATTGGACTCTACTTAGTTTTAACTTTTAAAGGAGAATTCACATCCAACATGGACACTTAAGCTCTTTCTACTTTATCCTAAACCTTCCCAAATATGCATGTACACGACTATTACTGCTACCAGCTTGCCGCACGGCCACTACAACCAAGACGAGTGCAGATGGTGCGCTTTTTCAATGCCAGTCCTATCAAAGCAGGCTATAAACTTGTTCAATAAAGAAAAAGGTGAGCTTGACATGAAATATTGAAACATTTAACTGTAGAGGACAAATATTGTTATGTTGCACAACAAATGAATAGACATTCTCAAAGAGCAAACTTGGAATTGAATAGCCAAATAGAATATGGAAATGCAAAAACATTTTTTCAAATGGTGATCTGCAGTCTGGATAGTGTCAATGTGGTATATTTCAAACCACGGCCAGTTGGTGTCAATACTCTTAAAAAACATATGACATAGCGTATGCATCCATGTTGAGAATAAGTAAAGAATCTGGTGTCGAAACTTGGGAGTTAGAAGTCAAAATTTATATGTACATAAGCAACTGCACTTATATCACTTGAAAGATCCATGGAAGGTAATTTTGAAGTGTTTTCCCAGGACACAATGTAGTAACGGCGCATTTTGCTACTGATCAAACACATCTCAATATCACGTAGCAAATGGAAATTTAACTCTACAAGCTTTCCAGATAGAGTAGCATACTAAGTACTAGCTCTGAAGTGCTCAGCAACAAAACAAAATCGCACAAAGAAAATAAATTCATGCATAATAAAATATCAGTGTGATATAGGATCAGGTGAATATCACAAGAAAATTTTCTTGTTGCCAACCTTGAAATGTTCATAAGCTACATCAAGGCGACAAGCCCCCACCATACCACTTGGGACATTTAGCCGCTTTACATAGGACACTGAAGAGGTTGAAGCGGGTTAGCTTAAAGTATTTCTCTGAAATAACCGAATATTTGAAGAACTAAATTGCGTGAAATCATGAATTCAATAATCAGGCATAATATATATTAATGCAAGGAAATATTGCTTAGCAACAGTGTTATTTGTATTCTGTAGACATAAGAAATCCAAATTGCAATGAGCATAGAACTTAATACATGATATTGACAATAAGACTCGAAGAAATGCATGATAATAAGACTCCGAGAAATGCTTTTACCATGCCCAACAGGCAATCCTAAACCTTCTATTTTGGGAGCCAGCAACTGTCCACTTCAGCATCCGGCGTATGAGTCCTGGTGTCTCTATGTGGACGTGGGTGGGTGTGGGGGTTAAACTCAGGTTTGGGTTCAGGAAAAACTCGAAACACAGAACTGCTCATCAGCTCAACGTACTTTCCTTAGTTTTCTTGGGCCTGACTAAAGGAAGCTGGCAAGACGGGGAGGACTGTGACTCCTTGCCACTCTCATCTACTCCCTCCGTCCCAGCTTGCAAAATGCTCTTATATTGTGGGACGGAGGCAGTAAATGCCAGGTTGCCAAAATATTCTGAGGTTTTGTACAGAAGAATGCTCTGTGACTGTAATGTAGCCAAAAATATAAAGAAAAATAAAAGAACTTGGTGCACCAATTAAATAATTATGAAATTCACAATGCATCCAGCAGATAAACAAAACAAAACATTCATAAAGAGAATACCTGAATCATTCAGATCCATAAAAAACCTAAACACGGGATCATTGTCACTCTTCTTCAACGGTGACAATATCCTTTTAAACCATGTAGGAGTCCTGAAACATATTATTTCGAAAACAGAAAATGAGCAACCACAGTATTATCACAATTATTACATAATTATCTGCTGCAGGCAACAGTGTAAATTATGCCATTTGAAGTACCAAATGAGCAATCTAACTCATCAAAGTATTTAAATTACAAAAGCTTCAAATACAAATACACTTCTTAGTCCCCCAATTACAGACAAACTCCTATAAAATCTATTATGACAAATAGACACCACTTAAATGGATATGCTTCCTCAAGCATACATTAATAAGTTATGTGCAGCAAACAGTGGTGCTTTATGTACTTAAAACAATTATTGCACTGCACGAATTTATATGAATGCTCAATAGGGTATGTCATGTATACCAACCAACTTGTCAAGCAAAAGAGCCATGAATATGATCTCTAGAGAAAGCAAAACTACACTGAGTGACAGCTTTGATAATTTTGATGTTTGATCAAGAGGTGTGCTTTGGTAATTTAAAAAGGGCAATTTAGTACTTTCTTTTACTATGGCACTTTTATGTGGGAACTGGGAACACATCCACGATCTGCTCCAGCGATAATGCCGGAATGATGCAAGCAGTGGGCGCACAATTATTTGACTGGGAGATGGACCAAATTAATCCATATAACTTCTGGAGCATTGCTACCACACATACAAATCAGTCCATGGATGGAAGTGGGTTTGATTTATTGGTCAGCCTAAAATTAAGCCGCATGATTGGTTCAATTAGAACGCAGGGTGATTACTGATCAAGTGTGCTATCGGTCGGGGCGACCGAGCCACCACCAGCACCGGTGAAGTACAGGACGAAGAGCTTGTGTCGATCCGGTCGTGCATACATGATCGCTAGAGTGGGTGTGCATGGAGCAGTTGATCTAGTGTGCGACTGCCCCTCCCGGCGTTTGTCCCAAGTCCCACCAGCACACAGCCTCCTCCCCTCACTTGCATGGCAGTGCACTTTCTTCAGACATCATCCTCAGTGAAGTCTGTTTCTCATGTTCATCACTGTTTCACTCGCGGTATATGGATGGCATGGCCTATGTTTTTAAGGCGATAAG
>CBMN011744457.1:0-10081 GCA_000582825.1 Hordeum pubiflorum | reverse complement strand
ACCAAAATCACTAAGGGGCACTAGATGCACTTACAACATCCTCGTTACACTTAACTTTTTCCCATGATCTGAAAAATAGACCATCATGCAACACCTGACTTAGTCTTTGAGGCGAGGCCATAAATCTATTTACCGTTTATTATTTTACACGTGCATATGATTTTTCCTCTGGGTCTCGTTGTTATTAAAGACCCGAGAACCATAATAATTATAAAATAGAATATACACATTAAATATGAACATGAAAAAATAACTTTTATTATTGTCTCTACGTCAGTTTTCTTCAGTCTCAAATCTGCCAAATCATACATACCACTCTATAATTATTTGGTAACATAAGGCAACATTTACGGAAAGTATTCTCTTCTTATACTACTTAAAAAAGATGTAACATTCTTTTTCCTGCCCACTCGGGTGCGTTGCTACGGAACCATAAAAAAGATTATGAGATACTCCTGCCTTAACAGATCATCGAAAGATGATGATGACATACAACTATTGCATGGTTTATAATTAAAAGGGAGTTATGTTGTAGGCGATGATGATTTTTAAGCGACCATTGTACGTCCTTCGCGAGACTTACAGTGAGATAACATTTTAAATTTTAAAACATAAGTGAATGGTCGTGAATAATTTGAATGCACAAGATCGTGAATTTGGTAGGAGGACAACATCTACGACCACGTTGAAATTGCAATGTGTTCGCACTCTCATTCGCAAAAAAATATGTGTTCACTCTCTTCTGTTATTCTATAGAACTGGAAGAATTGGTTGGGTAGAGAAATTAATATAAAGGCCATGATTTTGAACCGGAGTCGTATGTATTTATAATCTATGTTTTTAGTGTTATTCCCATATTAGGGTGGTAGTGTATTTGTTTATTTAGGATAGGTCTCACAAAAGTAACATTTGTTTATTCTATCTTTTGAAAAGCTGCTAGTCTCACATGTGGATATAAGTGCATTTGTTTATTTGTGTGGTCCCACATGTGAACTCACCATCAACTCCAACCTTTATAAGTAGGAAAGATAAGGCAACATTTATGGAAAGTATTCTCTACTTATACTACTTAAAAAATATGTAGCATTCTTTTTCCTGCCCACTAGGGCTTAGCTCGTCCGCCGGTCCACATCCTTCGGCTGTTTTTTTTCTCTATCTCTAGTACTTAAAAAATAAGTAGTGTTTCTTTTCCTGCCAGCAGAATGCTTCGTCAACCGGTTCCCCAATACCACCACATTCCCACATTGAGTTTTTTATTCAGACGATTTTTGGCAATAAATATTTGGTTCATAATTGTTTGGCAACACCATAGTTCTTTAAAAATAGGCACATTCCTTTTCCTGCTGAGAGAATGCTTCATCAACCGGTTCCCCGGTCCCATCCCCTTTTTTTGTTCAGACGGTTTATTGGCAACGCAATAAATTCACATTAGGTAATGAATATCTTCTTTGGCAATAAATATTTTGTAACACAATAAATTCAAGGAAAAGAATCAATTAGTATCGATAATTATTTGGTAACACATAAATTGCTCGAGACTTAATTTACATAATCATGATCCCTATTTCTCTCGTTTTATCCCGACCGCACCAACGAACATAACGATCAAAAGAAATCCGGGTCACTGCTACCACGCCCCTTCAACCACCATTGGTCGTCCACGCCTCCTTTTTGCGCTTTAATCTCGCAAACTCGTACGCATCGACCTTTGATGCCCCGTCGGCATTGGAGCTGCCCTACCCTATTTGTGCCCAATGTCCACCGCGGCGATGTGAGCTCCGCTAATGCCCGTCCGAGCTCTGCCTACTTTCGTTCGGTCCTGCACGCTGTCACAGAGAAGGGCCAGACTCTCGGGTTGGTTGCGTTGGATCTCTCCTCAACATTACTCCCACTAGGATCTCATCTCATTGCCGTCGTCGCGCCAACTCCAATCCCAGTCGCCCTGTCGGCAACCACTGCTTCTAATCTTGCTACTGCCCTTGTCGCGGTTCACATCATCTCTCTGTTGGGTTGAGATGGGTGCGCTTCACTGAGCGTTTACGGTGACTGTGCTGCCACGGCAGCCGGGTGGCCAACCACACATTGTTATGAGAACTGTTTAGTGCTTAATCCTTGTTCTTAATTGCTCTCTGAAGTGATGACTCTTGAAAAGCTTATGTTCTTCTAATCATATACAACGTTGTTTGTATGTCACCATGTAGAGCTAGGTATTATTAGTCCATGTTTTTATTGACCAGATCAAAAGAAATCACATTTAAAACAGTGTGAAGTACAAACAAGGCCAAGTAGTTTTATCAAGAAGTTTTGATGGTTACGGTAAATAGAGCCCATGTATGTTGACAAAAGAACTATTCTAATTCTTGATTGACGCACATTGGAAGAATATTATTCTTGTACCATGAGTTGAGAAACAATTGGATACGCCATTTTTGTCGTGAGATATTTAAATGTTTGTAGTATGTAAAATAAATCAATTATCTGCATTTCCGTTCTAACATTTCATATTCATTTACGGTAATGCTCCTTTTTCATTGTTTTTATCATGCCATATGCTTCCCTGGGACGAGATGAAGTTTCCAATACCGTCGAGATATACGCCTGTGTTTAAGGCTGGTTAGGATCTACTTTTGACCTACATCTTTTTGTTAGGTTGATCAAGCTTAATTTTTGTCGTACAATGTTGTGGTGTGAATTGGATGAGATGTGCGTAGTGTTGCACCTTTTTTGAGGAAAGCCCATCATGGCGAGAGCAGCGTTTTGGCTCCCGGGCTCAGATGAGCCTGGGAGTGAACAAAAAAGATCGTTAAAGATATTAAATAAATTCAAAAAATCCAAATTATTTTGTGGAGAAAGATGTGTGAGTGCATGATGTTCATGTCATATTTTCAGAGCATTTGGATATCTTAGTAGATCCCAGCAAAAAAGATAAATTTAGGATCTGTGATTTTTTTTACTGTTTCTGCATTGTACTGACCCAATTTTGTTTCTTTTGCATAGAGGTGCTCAGATGTCCAAATGATTTAAATTTTGGCACTCATCTCACACACTCAATCATCTTCCATGCCTTTTTTGGATCTTTCTAGTATTTTTAAACTGACTGTTCACCGGGTGCATATGAGTTCGGGCTCAGAATTGGATATTCGCATCATGGCTCTCTTTATTGATATCAAATAAAAATTACATTGTTTATGAGATTACATCAAAGAAAGTTAGGGGTTCATCAACCCAATTATAACCTTTTTTTATAATAAACATAAATATAGCTAAATCTTGCATCATATCATTCGCTTATCTTCGTTGGGTGCTTCAGTTTGATCTTCCCATTTGATCTTTAAAACTTAAGTCTGCTTGAGAATCACAACGGTCGATGATGAAAAAGTGGGACGCGGGAAGAAAAACTTCAGTGTTTGTTGTAATGTGCTTGAGGCATTTTTTTGTCTTTTGCCCTTAGCAACACACATGCATTGTCTTAGTTACTATGTATGTGGTGTTTTTTTTTGCCAAAAAAT
This sequence comes from Hordeum pubiflorum, assembly GCA_000582825.1. NCBI lineage: Eukaryota > Viridiplantae > Streptophyta > Magnoliopsida > Poales > Poaceae > Hordeum > Hordeum pubiflorum. Next base: position 6,572 of record CBMN011744457.1, on the reverse strand, counting down.
TACAAGGGGTCATTCGATTTCTAGGACTTTTGGAGGTTTCCCATAGGATTTCTCCCTGGGGGATGGATGTTCCTCCCTATGTATGGCATTCTTTCGATAGGAATGGAGGCACTAAATTTCTCGGTATTGTGTCCATGCCGGCCAAAGATTCTTAGCATTAGGTGTGACCTCATGAGAAATTCCGAGGAATTGGGACGGAGAGGACATCCCAACCCTTTACTTTGTCTATTCCTTCTGATTTGAAAATTCTGTAATCCGAATGAGCCATGAAATGGTGTTTGTTTTTCACGAAGTTATAAAAGGAGTTAAATACACCACATATGCCTTAACTTGTCCATCGCGATCAATTTGGTGCCCGAACTTTCAAAATGCATAAAAGTGAAGCTATAACTTGTCGTACGGTGCATATACGGTGCCTCCGTCCGTATGCCGATGTATGTGCTATCCATGTGGCGAGACAGCTGGCGGCTGGCCCACATGTCAATGAGTGTGAGGGTCACCCGCGCAAGATGAAATGCACGCGCACCCTTTTTGCATGAACAATCCTGAGGTTTAGTTAAATGTCGCAAGAAAAGTCCTCGCTCTCTATGCTAATAACAGGAAAAAAGAAAGTGCGTCATTGGATAGGGTTCAAACCTTGGACCTCCAGATTCAATAGCATGCACACTAGCCACCGGTACACAATACTTTGTGTACAAGTGTTAGCTAGAAAGCTATCTACACCATCGCTCTGTAATTTCCGTTTAAATTATTTACTGTTTTTTTCATGTTCCTGTTTAGTTTTTATGATATAATAATTATCAATATGCGATTATTTCCTATTTAAATATTTATTCCATTTTATTATTGTGTAGTTCGAAGAGGTAAAATGAACTTTTTTTTTCTAAAATTTACGTGGATTTAAACCGTTCAACGTATATTATAAAATATTATGTACTTTTTTTGTACCTTTGTTACATTTATTTCTTTTCTTATGGCAAAATATAATATCAAAAAATAAAAATAGAAAAATAATTAAAAAAACCTTGTGCAAACCCATAAGAGCCCCACATAATAAAATAAAAATCATAGCAATACTTGAAAAGGTAAATAGCTCGCAACTGTGTTCCATCTGAGTTCCTGAGTTTGAATCCACGTGAGTCAACTTTTTCCTTTTTATTTCTTTTCATTATTTAGCCCAATACCCCTATTGTAAATAGTTTTGTATCTCGATGTTCTCCAAGTAATTGTCTGTGCCCTAGTGGCAAACAGATGTGTGCACACTGTGCCCCTAGTTACTGTGTTGAAATTCGGCCGGCGCCCTTTTCTTTCTTTCTGCAATTTCATCCCCTAGTTACAGATTGGACCAATGCAGTTTGGCATACTTAAATATAATTTGAGTATTTTTAAAATTTACTTAAAGTATAGGGTATTTTTCGTAAAACAACCATCCTAGGCGCCCACACGGTGCACCCTCCTCTCATAGCCATTGACATGTAGGTCTACACCACGTTGGCACGTCATCGTGGGCAGTCCATATGCCTGAATACATATGAAGAAACCGTATTTAAACGTTCAGACAAGTTGTGAAATCAATTTCGTGCATTTTACAAGTTTAGGTATCAAAATGACCGCACCACAAGTTGAGAAAAAACTGGACCAAAGTTGAGGTCTCGAGTACACAGAAGAAGACGCATGGTGAGCTGGCGCGGCGGTCTCGCAGATCCCGCCCCGCCCACTGTGGGCCCACCAGGCCAGGATTTTCCCGCACCGGGACCCACCCGCCCCTCGGAGCCCTCGCTGGGCAGGTTCCACCCAACAACCCCTCCACCGCAGCGCACGGCGACTCACCCGCGCCCGGGCCCCGCGCACCGTCGTCCGCTCCGGCGCACCGTGCACCGGCTCCACCCCGCGGCCGGCCAATGCCAGGTCAATCGACCGGGCCCACCTGTCACTCTAGCAGACGCTCCTCCGGTCCTCCCCGCCGCTGCCAGCTCAGCCCGGCCTCGCCGCTCCTTAAAACCCTTCGCCCACCAACCCACTCTCTCTCATCTCACCAGACCGCACCACCCGGCCTCCTCTCCTCGTGCCCTCCGCCGCCGCAGCCTCGGCATCGAGGCCTCCGCCCGCCCCCCCGCGCGGCCGAGGCTCCAGAAGCTTCTGGAACACTCCGCCCCCGCCGCAATGCAGAGCGCGGCGGCCATCGGGCTCCTCCGGCCATGCACCGCGCGGCCTATCCTCAAGAGCCCTAGCGCCGGGGCCGCCCGCCTCCCGGCCTCCCGCGCGTCCCTCCGCCTCTCCGCCGCGGCGCCCCGCGCGGGCCTCGTGGCGGCGGCCGGGCTCGGCCGAATCGGGCTCGTGCCGGCGTCCCCTGAGCAGGAGAAGAGGAGCGACTGCCTCGTGGCCGCCGCGGCCGCCGGGAAGGCGGCGCCGGGCGAGGAGGCCGGAGAGGAAAGCGGAGCGGCGCTCGCCAAGACGCTGCAGCTCGGCGTCTTCTTCGGGCTCTGGTACCTCTTCAACATCTACTTCAACATCTACAACAAGCAGGTGAGCTCCCACGCCCTTTGTTTGCACCAAAAGGTTGCTGTGCAAGGTTATATCTTGCAGTCCTTCGTAGTTTAGGTAGCGCGCCTTCCTTCTAGTTCGATCTGATCAATTGGCCTGGGGGAAATCGGTTACTGGGTGCGAATCGACGTGTTGTTTAGGTTGTTTTGGCGCGTTCGTAGCCCTGTTTGTTTCAGCTCCGCTTGGATTTTAATCACCTGTGGATTCGCTTCAGTGTTCGCCACCGAAGTACACTTTGAGGTGCTTTAGGAAATTGCACTAAAAATGACTCAAATTCAGATTCAGCTTCAATGGCAAAGCTGATTCCAAATAGCTGTTTGTTTAAGATTCCAGATTCGGCTTCACTGGCAAAGCTGAATCTGGTCCCAGAATCCGAAACAAACAGGGCAGTCTCTTAGTGACAGATCTCTCCAAGTAATCCGCATCTCTTCTCTTCGGATCATCCCTTGTGACATTGCATGGAAATTCCTCTTCCAGCTCTTTATTTCTGTTATTTTTGTACGTATGACGGAGTGATCTTTTGGTGAATCATTCTTAGGTTCAGTGAAATCTAACTGAACTGAACTTGTTGAAAATACCATTTTGTCTGATATTTTGTGATTTGTTTTCGTGAACACCATTGATTTACATAAAACCTACGTCGGACCGAAGAACATATTGAACTTGAATCGCCTTTTCTGATCAAACGTTTAGCATAAGTGCACAAATTTGTAGGACTGCTTACCAAAACCCAGGATCAGTAGAAGCAAATAATTCCTATCGAATCAGGGCGCTTCCCGTCTGCTTGTGTGAAGATAATACTGACCTTAATAACTCATATCAAATCAGTTGCTTCTGTCTGTTTGTGTGAAGAGAAAGCTGACCTATATGGTTCACCAGTAAAATTTGTAACGCCGCATGCCAGAGCCTAGGATTATTGTTAGTAATAATTCCAATCAAGTAAGGGTTCTTCTTACCTGCTGCATGTGAGAATACTCATCTGCTGTCGACTTCACTCAGGGTCTTTCATAATGCACTGTACCAATGTGATGTGCACTATGGCTTTAATCCTACGGACATATATGTTCATTTCTTTGTCCAATATTTGTGCATCTGATTACAGACTTGAATGGGTACCATGCCCTTCTGTTTTCTGGTGATTGTGTAAATAGAGAATTCTGCGGCACGTTCTGTTAATGATTAAGCTATAGAGAGAGTTGACCCAGATGTTGTCGCCTTTTGATTTATTTTCCTAAGAAATTTCTAGATGATTGCATCATTTACCTGTGGATAATGCAACTTTCTCCGCTGTTCCTATATTTGACAGGTCCTCAAGGTTTTTCCTTATCCCATAAACATCACAACAGTTCAGTTTGCTGTTGGAACTACGATTTCCTTGTTTATGTGGGCCACAGGTATCCTTAAAAGACCAAAGATTTCCGGTGCACAGGTAATTATCTAGTTTCCTGTGACAAACTTTCAGTAACATATATTGCACCATTAGAAGATTTATTCTAATGGCTCTTATTTCCCAGCTTCTTGCTATCCTCCCTCTGGCTATTGTCCATACCATGGGCAATCTTTTCACGAACATGAGCCTTGGGAAGGTTGCAGTGTCATTCACACATACAATCAAGGCCATGGAACCTTTCTTCTCAGTTCTGCTTTCTGCAATGTTCCTTGGCGAGGTAATATTTATCTGTCCTCTGTTAGATCTTCCATGCAACGTTGCAAATGTGCATAATCTAAAGAAATTTCTTGGTCCTGTTCTGACACATGAATGGCCATGCAGCTGCCTACTCCTTGGGTTGTTTTGTCTCTTCTTCCTATTGTTGGTGGTGTGGCATTGGCATCTATTTCTGAAGCTTCTTTTAACTGGTAAGCAATATTAGCACCTTCATTTGAATGAAAGAACTGTATTGTTAGGAAGCTTGATGTGCACGTTACAGTTGTGGCATGTCTCTTGAGTTTCATATGTGGTCGCCTAATAATGGCTGACACATGTATTCACGCGCACGTGTGTGTATTCATTTTTGCATTGATATTTTCCTCCTTAGACTCCAAATTATTTGTTGCTCATAAATTATTGTGCATTATTGGTGATTAATTTGCAATTTGAATGACAACAGGGCTGGATTTTTGAGTGCAATGGCTTCAAATGTGACTTTCCAGTCAAGGAATGTCCTCAGCAAGAAGCTTATGCTGAAGAAAGAGGTAACTAAGTTAGCAATTTACAGTTCTCTTGGATAGTTGTAACTGAATAAGTGAATATTAATGTTCAGAGGTAACTAAGTTAGCAATTTACAGTTCTCTTGGATAGTTGTAACTGAATAAGTGAATATCAATGTTCAGTTCTCTTGAAATATGAACCACTCCATCAATTTACAGTTCTCTTGGATTATGTACGGCCAACTATGGTCATCTTTATGAACTTTTACATTGGACACATGAAAATTATATGCGCATATTAATTTTGAAAAGTATCTTCATAATGTTATTTTAGTCGGTATTGTTCAAGTATTACAATAGAGATAATTTGTCAAAGTCGTGTTTGGGGGTGTCTGCAATTCTTTTCTTTTCTTTTTCGTGAATGGAGGGGTTAGTAATTGATATGCTACTCTTGTATTTGAACATGCATAGGGCTTCTCAGTCTTTACCCATGACTGTATAAAAATCTATGACTAACCTTCATATTTCCCCCAACGCTGACCAGGCATCTCTGGACAACATCAATCTCTTCTCGATTATTACAGTCATGTCATTCTTCCTCTTAGCCCCTGTAACCTTGTTGACAGAAGGTGTCAAGGTCACTCCTACTTATCTGCAGTCTGCTGTGAGTATCCACTGTTTATTTGTCTGCTCAACCTTATAATTACACCGTCTTGTTTCAGTTCTTACTATGTTCTTTCTTGTGCAGGGTCTGAACTTACAACAAGTGTACACAAGGTCTTTGATTGCCGCATTCTGTTTCCATGCATACCAACAGGTCAGCCATCTATTCAGTTTTCTATTGTCTGATGGTTCGTCTTGTTAGATTCTTTGGATGTCTTTGTCACTTTGATCAGTAAATTTTTTCCTGGCTTCAAATAGTTTGAAACTGATGCCAAGTCATGTATCAGTATATGCCCAGCACATGTGTTCAGAAGCCTAGGCACTTCTGTACTTGCTCAATTTTTTCTTACTCGTCTTCTGATTTACCGTAGGTGTCATACATGATCCTCGCAAGGGTGTCACCAGTTACCCACTCGGTAGGTAACTGTGTCAAGCGTGTGGTGGTCATTGTTACATCCGTTCTGTTCTTCAAGACCCCCGTGTCTCCAATCAACTCCATCGGTAAGCACCTGTTTTTCATGTGCGTTCTATCGATCATACCACGTCCTCTTTACATATTTGAAATGTCTGTCTGTAGGAACCGCGATCGCTCTTGCGGGAGTTTTCCTGTACTCACAACTGAAGAGACTTCAGCCCAAGCCCAAGGCTGCTTGATTGCATTCCATTCGTCAGGATCAATAGAGAGGGTGCGTTGCCACACGCTTGGAATCGGTGCTTTAGTTTAGCCGGACAGATTGGGAAACCTTGTTGAGTAACTAGTACCGTGCAGGATCATTTGTAATTCAGTAATGAGCATTTTGACCAGGAAAGTTTTGAAATATCTTTCACCGTTCTCTACTTGGACGTTCTAGTTGCTACTTTAATAAAACCTCTGCAGTTTGATCGTGCCGTGATAAGGTCACCGATGTGCGACATCCGTAAGGGTTCATTTATGTCCCTTTTAGCCATTTTCATAGACAATTCAGAAAGCTTTACTTGCTAACACTACATGCAAGTTCATGATCAAGGTATTGCAACTTACATTGTATTTAGAGCATCTCTAGGAGACCCCTTGTATCGTGCCGAACTACCAAATAAGCCCTTATATTGCGCCGAATTATAAAATAACCGGTTTTGTACCAAAAAGGTGGCCCGAACGTATCACGGCTTCTAATTTTTTTTGCGGGGCGCGTCCTCCCCTCAACCTTTAGAAACATCGTGGCGGGGGGGGGGGGGGG
>CBMN011744448.1:0-10259 GCA_000582825.1 Hordeum pubiflorum | reverse complement strand
CAATGTGATCAAATCACTTAAAGTAAAATGTAGAGTCTTGAAGCTTTTGCCAATATGAATCTTTTGCATCCTATGGTTTCCTCATCATGTCCTTGCCAATCCATTCATTGAACTTTTCCTGAAATATACTTGATAGGTTTATTAGTTCAATGAGCTATATGTTGTAGTTAATTACCAAAACCATCTAGAGAGAATTTGTGCTTTCATTTTTCCTAATTCTCAGGTACCTGGATTTTGCTCGCATCAGTCACCTTCTCCCTTCCCCCTTCCTTCCTTCCTTCCTTCATGCCGGAGCTCGCTGAGAAGAAAACCCCACTAACTATCTTAGGGGGGGCGTGGCCTCATTATCTATCTTAGGGGGTGGGTGCAAGGGATCGTCGGGTTTGTTTTCCGATGCAACGGGGCTTAAAGAGATGGCAGAGACGGCGGCCAAAATAGTGGTGCGGGAGGTAGAGGGCAGGACGGGGTGGAGAGGCGGTGCTAGACACCAGCCGCGGGGGCGATTAGGCCTGGGCTGACCGGCGGTCACGCTAAGTAGAAGGTGCATATAGAAAATGAGCAGTGTCATATCTATTTTCATTCGTTGGATGAGGATCGGGTGGCCCTGGATGGAAGTGACTGATGCAACTTTGTTTTCAGTTAACTTACGCATAGTCGATCCCATTACTTTTGGGAAATGACTCCCGTTGACTGACCGATCACATACCAACATTGATCGCTCGCGCACGCAACACCCGGTTCCCCTTCCTTATCCCTTTTGTTTCCCGACCCTTCTCCCGAGAGCATCGTCCATCCCTCACTTTTCCCCACCAGTGGTGTTCTCCGCAGTCCGACAACGTTCAAGCCCTCTCTTGTGCTCATGCATTGTCGACGCTGCGTCGGAGACAAGCTGCCATCGATGCAAGGTCTCGTGACCGAGGAGCACGGGATGTTGCAGATGCTTTAACTGCTGCCGACACTCTGTGTTGTCGAGAGGGGCCTTGGCGAGGATAAGGATAGCTGTGATGCAAGTGGTTGGAGGGCTCCAGTGAATTGCGTGCATGGGGATCCAGGTTGCGGCGAGAGGGGTCCATGGTGCTACATGCGGCTGGGGGATACATGGTGTTGTGTGCGTGGGACACATGGGAACATGATGTGCTGGGGCACCAGAGGTTGCCACGACGTTGTTGTGACCAGCAACTGCAGATGCTACGTCTGGCAAAAGAGGATGTTGGGACTGGAATTGGCGAGTGATGCGGCGAGCGTTGCATGGTGCTGCATGACGGCGATGTCGCTGCTGCAATCGATGAAGGCGGATGCTGGGACGGCGGCGAGCCCATGTTACGACATCTATCATGTGGCGCTAGTAAGGTGCCGACTCTCATGCTATGTTGGTCAGACTGGTGCCACGACCAGCAAAGGCCGATGTTGGGACCGGCGGCGTGGGATGCTGGAACATGTGACCAGGGTTCCTGAGAGCCAAGGGGACCGTGACCGCGTGCTCGTGTGACTGGCGAGGCCAACTACTAGAACCGGCTTTGCTAATTGTTAGGACCGACGGCTCGGAAGCTGCAAAGATTTGCTGGGACCGGCTGCGAGGGTTCCGAGGACCGGCGACCACGGCTATTGCAACTATGAGGCGCGTTGCTGGGGTTGGAACCAACGGGGCGAGGTGCGTCGACGACATGGGATGTTGGGATCTGTGTGGTGCTGGAACTAACGAGCGAGGTGTCATGACGTCGACATGGGGATGCTAGGACCAGCGAGGTGTGGTGCTGGAAACGGCGAGGCAAGGTGTCGTGGCGTCAACATGGGGATGCTAGGACCAACGAAGTGTGGTACTGGAAACAGCAAAGCGAGTTGTTGTGATTGTGACATGGCAAGGCTGTTACTGATGGGAGCGAGCAGGTTGAGGGTCTGCATCAACGAGAACAACGAGCATGTTGCATACGTGGGAGCCGGCGATGGCGAGCCGCTAGCCTCCCCGTGTGCGTCGATGAGAGCAGGGTAGGAAATGGAGTGGTGGTGGGGGGTTGTTTGCTTGTTTTTTCTCTATTGATGATGAATCTGAAATTTGGGGAGGAGACAGCGCATGATAGAGGATCCAGAGGCCAACGCCTAGCTATCTGATTGGACGGCGCACGGGATGACATATCTGGCGCATGTGTCGGTTGGTCGGTGCCTAGCATCCCCTAACATTTTATATAAACTTAATCAAAGAGGAGGGCGGTTGACGCCCGGGAGCACATGCTCCCGAGTGAACAGTAACGCGAAAAAGTAGTAAATGTTTTAAAAAAAATCTGAAATTTTTCGTGGATGTTCATGTTAGTGTGCAAGAATGTTGATAATTTTCATGCGGAACGGAGCAGCAATGTTTCATTGGTGGAAAAAAAAACAAATTGAGGGGTAACATTTGATGTTTAGTTAGTTTTTTTTTCACATGCCAAAATGCTTAACCTTTTTGCCTCAAAAATTTGCGGATAGAATTTGGATGTGACTAAGAATACATAAAAGAATTGTCTTGATATTTTTTGACATTTCAAAAAGAAAAATTGGGCCCGGAGCCGAGTTGAATTTCAGTGATCAAAGCTTGTTATGTTTGACTGTTAAAAATCAATACGCGCTACATCATAAAACGAAGGGAGTATATGATTAATAAAGACAAATCGAGTAATATATGGTGTATGTCATCTCGCAAAAAAAAAATTACGGTGTATATCTCTTTATTCTTCTTTAACCAATGGATGTCAATGCATGGATGATGGCTAGAACGACGACTTCATCAACCGAATGGTGCGGAAATTTCTGGCGCAATCTTCACTACCACCAGGCATCGGCCTATGTCTCCACCCACTTGATGTCTTCCGCCGGAGCATGCTCGGTGGTAAGTACCGCAAAATCCGGAACTACTACGACACGGAGGACGACGCCATCCTCGCCCCGTCAGCGGTGGAGCTCTACGAAGCCGGGATCCAGCTCAAGCCGAACAAGTCGATGAGCCTGCAGGACATCCGGCTCCGGGCCGGCACGCTGAGCATGCCGACAGTGTCGGTGGACGACTCCACCGAGGACATGTTCCTCAACATGATGGCGTTCGAGCGGCTCCACGTCGGCGCCGGCAACGACGTGACCGACTTCGTCTTCTTCATGGGCTCCATCATCGACTCGGCCAATGACGTGGTGCTGCTGAGCCGCAAGGGGCTCATTCAGAACGCCATCGGCAGCGACCAGGACGTGGCCGCGCTGTTCAACACCATCTCCAAGGACGTGGTGCTCGATCCGAACAGCGCGCTCCACGGCGTGCAGCGGCAGCTGAGCGCCTACATCCGGCAGCCGTGGCACATATGGCGCGCCAACTTCATCCACACCTACTTCCCGTTCCCGAGCCCCTGGGCATTCCAGTCCTTGGCGGCCGCCGTCTTCCTCCTCGGCATGAACGTCATGCAGACCGTCTACACCGTGCTGCAGTTCTACGGGGACAAGGGCAGCAGCCCGCCGCCGTCGGCACCATCTCCGATGTGATACCGATAAGACCGGCCGCGACAACTTGATAATTGGTACTGTTCACCTGTGATGCATGAATTGGTTCTGCTTTCCGTTCGAGATTTTGTTGTTGTGCATCGTCAAGCCTCTGGTGGGTTATCTGCTATGTGCACGAGCCAAGATAGTCGTATGTGATGGTGTCTTTGTGACTTTGTGTTGCTTTCGTTATGATTCAGTTTATTTTCCCCATTTGCTAATCACTAGGCAACAACTGAAATAATTTTCTGGATCAACCGATTTTGAAAGTGATCGAGTGGTGTATGACACGCGCTTTGAAAAGCCTTTACCGAGCAAGGAGCTTGAGCCAGGGCCAGTGCCACGGCGTGGCCGGCAACGGCAAGAGCTCGCCAGTACCACCCCGGAGGCGGGGCCGGAGAGAGGAGGGTGAGGGTTCGTTGGTACGGTCGGGCCCTTTTTGTTTGGACCTTGACTGTAAATCTTTGGTCTGGACAACGTTGAGAGCAAGCAGGAAGCTCTGGGAGCAACGGCTCACGGACCTCGAACTGTGCTGGGGCCGTGACAGCCGCAGACCCAACGTCGAGGCAGAGGCGATGGAGGGCCTCTGTCCTCCGCCGCAGCTCGAATCGCTCGAGATCTGGGACTACCATGGCTCCAGGTACCCAAGCTGGATGGTGGGCACGCACAACGGCGGCCCCAAGGGCCTGGAAAGGCTCTTCTTCTGGCGATGCAGCCAGCTCGGACCAGCTCCTACGCTCGGGAATTTCCTTCTCTGGTTTGATGGATGTGCCTGGGACGCGTTGCCGGATAATACGGAGCAGCTCACGTCGCTCAAGAAGCTCCATATCCTTTCATGCCCGAATCTCCAGTGGCTTCCGACACTGCCCCGGTTTCTCCAGGAGTTCACGGTCATGTCCTGCAACTCAGCATTCACCACGTCTTGTGAGAAAGTCGGGCACCCAAACTGGCTGATCAAGCACATTCCTAACAAAGATGTCATGTTTTAGATGATATCAACCAGTATATGTTGCTACATTGCGCTCAAAAGGGTTGAAGGGAGATAGTGCATCAAGTTATTCGCTTTCAGTTATGAGTGTACCTTTGGCAGAAGATGATGCACTACCAAACATTGTAATAATGATGTTGACTGGTGGTAGACGAGGCAAACTCTGTATCACGTCTCTTTCCAATTCTCTTATGCATGCAAATGTTTGTGAAATGGATGTGAATGAATGTAATGCTGAAAAGGAAACCCTTCAAACCCGTGGCATCATCGTTTGAGCCACATTTCAAGACGGGAGATGGAACATTTAATTAAAGAAGAAATACATCATCCTTTAGACTGCTTTTTGGTACCATTATTAGCATTATCTTTACTGTAAATGCCATTAGATCATATATAAGCCTTTTGAACACCTAATGAACCATTAACAGAGGGTTTAGGAGTCTTACAGGCAACAGAAGCAGCCATTGCTGGATCAAAGCAAGGACCCGTGCCTGCTCAGTGCGGGCGTGAGAAAGAGTTGGCGCAGCCGTTGCGGTACCAGCGTCCTTCGGGACACCATTGACACTGGAGATGGCCTTCCCATAGTATGATGCTTCCTTTGGACCAGTTGTGATTGTTGGGATGTGGGGAGCAACAGGTGGTTTATGTGAACATGACAACTCGTAAGGTGTCACTGACCACCCCCAACACTCCAATTTAGCCCTACTCACAGGGGACCAAAACCATCGTTGGTTAAGGTCGCCCTTGATCAGGGCGCATCAGTTTCGAGAGATCAACCCAATATAGACAGCCCATATTCATAATCTCAACAGATTAATTTAAAAAAAAAACAAGTCCGATGCAGTTGCTTGCCTCGACCAAAGCCCAGAATCACAACTAAAACATAATACCGAGAACTTTTAGTTGCATCAAAACTCATCAGTCATGACAATGCGTAGCCTGACTGTTTTGTAGACTCGCAGTTTAAACTTCCAAGTAATAAAAAAATAAAAATAAAATCTCAGGAGCCGGTATATCAGAGATTCATGACAGCGTCCTAACCATCAGGTCAAGTAATCAACTTCTGCATCAACTTGATGCTAGATGGATCTAGTTCCGCAACGGTTCAACGGAAGCAGCTTTCGCCGTCTCAATTCTCTTGGCTCTCTTGGGCTCTTGGCTACGTTCTCCCTCTGCTGTTTTCTGCTGCCCTCACCTGGTGAAAGTAGGCATGCGCCTGCAGTGGGATCAAAAGGAACGTGTCATAAGTTGACTCCAGGTCAACAAGTTGGCTAGCGCACTATTTGCATCTCGTATTATTATAGGAACGAATAGGTGCAGAAACAAACCATGGCTTCTTCGGCTGTAAGCCTGTCTTGATGGTCAAAGCGAAGAAGTTTATCAAGAAAATCGATGGCCTGTGTAAGGGTATGGCAGCAATTAGACAAGGGCAGAGAAAAATGACAGATAGATGGAAAACCTGCAGGAGAAGAAGGGGAAATATAACCTCTTCGGAGACGAGATGCCTATTTTCAGCATTGACAAACTTGGACCAAGGTTTCCTGTTGTGCCTGTGTTAAGCAATAACATAGATGTAAATCAAGGAAACTGTTGTTTCCTGATGCAAAATGTGATATAGTTACACCATACGAATAAGATTATTCAGAGTAGTGTGAGGTACCTCCCAATCAGTGCCTCTAGCTGAGGATCAAGCACAATTCTGTATTTTCCCAAATAAGCATTAAGTTCATCTGTACCTAGCACCTGCTCAGAAGTAAAAAAAAAAACTTGTTACTGGCTACAATACCTTCAACTGAAAAAGGAAAGATGATGTTCACATATGCATTATGCTCAGGCACGCATGCACACGGTTATGTGAGCAAATACAAGACAATTGTGACAATGGCAAACCTTGGCTATTTTGAAAAGCTGGTCATGGTTGTCGTGACCATAGAAGAATGGTTCCTTGCGGAATATCTGCGTGCAGAACAACAAATAAATCATAACTGACGTCTAATTATTCAGTCATCAGTGTTCATAGAAGCAAGGTCCTTGTGAATTTCATTGTAATGTTTACAGATCACAGGAAGGAAACATACCATTCCAGCAAACATACAGCCAAGGCTCCACATATCCAAAGAGTAGTCATACCCTTGGAAGTCAACAAGCAATTCAGGCCCCTTAAAATACCTGAATAAAGAAAGAAAAAAACTCCAGTCAAAATATCCACATGCTCAGATATAAGAGTTCATAATCTAACCTTACTACTCAAATATGTATAAATCTAGTCCATCAAAACAGCAAATTTTGAGATGATAATTTTGCTAGATCAGAAGGGGATTCAAAATTTGGAAACAAACAGCAACTCTGCCAAATTAAGTAGCACAGATCTCCTGAAAACAAGGGAATGACAGATGGCAGAACGATTTGTTGCGTAAGGTATATATTTCTTAAAAACCACACGCAGTGAGCATTCTTGAATAGAAACTAGAACCTGATACAGGGAACTAATGATCAAACCAAGAGATGCCTACATATAAATTACATATGAAACTTGGATACCACAATGCTATAAATGACCAGAGCTACAAAATGTTATATTTTATCAACTTGCCTCGAAGCAACACGAACGTTGTACTCCTTCTCAGGAAAGTAAAACTCAGCAAGTCCCCAATCAATCAAGCGAAGCTTGCGAAGCTCATGGTCAATCATAACATTGTGAGGCTTGACATCACGATGCATAATTCCTTGGGAATGACAGTACTCTAATGCCTGAAATGTGAGCAGGCTGGCAATCAGTAAAACAACAAGAAAATAATGGAGATTACTTTTCTAGGTAAGAAATACAACCCATTAAAATGTCGTATAAGATTGAAAATCCTAGGGGGGAACAAGTCCAGAACATGTAATGTGAACAACTAACCAAAAAAATAGAACAGCAGGAGATCCTATATTTACAAGTTACAACAAACTAAAAAAACTTAGTTTCATTTACAGAGACTAAGCGAAAATGAGCCAGTTATCTTACTGTATTCCAACAAGAAGCAAACAAAGTTCAGTAACTTATCAAATGAAAACTACATCGGCATAAGAATATGGAAGAAAGTTATGAAATTATAGCTAACGCAATTCACTGGTTTGGCTATCTACTACCACTGCAACAAGTCTTTTTGCCAAGGAACTGGAGACACATTTGCACTTATTTTAATTAAAGATGTAGCTGAAAATTGTAGTGCCCTCATAAGTTATTTTTCTCTAGGAAAAAATAACAGAGTTTGTAAGACACCTGGCTCGTCATATCCAAGAAAAAACAGAAAGGCGATCAACAACCTGGGAGAGTATATACATGCCAGACATTCAGTACTACAGCCTTAAACATACCATGCTAGAGACACTACATATCCATGTAAGACACCTGGCTCGTCATAGCCATGCAGGAAATAAGTTTTACTGTTGCGCTCAGCCTCACATGCAAAGTACTGGACATTCAGTATAACAGCCTTAAACATACCATGCTAGAGACACTACATTATCCTTCTACAGTTTCTGCATGTTTCAATAATCAATATACAAGGACCAACCCAGATAATTCACCGTCAGCAATTCATGTTGACCAGATGTAACAATCTATTAGCACCACCCATGGGTCAGCCTCTCAAGGAACATATGCATGGAAAACAACTGAAACTCTCATAATAAAATCAAAAGATATGCAACTACAAAATCATTGCAGTAAAATGCATAACAGGGAAGATTTAGCTCATAGCAGTGTTAGACTGTTAGGTGTGTACAACCACATAAATATGTCATGACTTTATTATCTGCTAGATGTGATACAGGTTCAACACTTCATCCAATGATTGAATAAAATAAGGTGTACCTTAAGAAGTTCATAAATATAGAACCGGATGTCATAATCTGTAAATGTTGGATAGAGAACTTTGAAATCTGTGCTGTTTACATATTCAAATACCAAACTTGGAGTTTTTGATTGCTGGTCTCTGACGACATTAAGAAGCTTAATAATATTTGGTCCACCACAAAGGTTCTGAAGAATCTTTATTTCCCTCTTTATCTGCATTAAAAAAATCACATATTTGGATAGCACAAAGAACACGATAAGCAGGTAAATAGAGTTGAATGCAGCAGAAGGTGCATAGCCAACAAATGAGCAAGAGTGGCATCATGCACTTAAAGAAACAGGCGAAACTTGTCAGCTTAAAAGGGCATGAAGACTAAATAACAGAGCTGATGCTAAACTGATCTCTAACGGGGATAAAATTATAAGGTTTCGGTCCTCAAAATAAAACATTAGCAGGTTTCGAACTGGTTAGTTGCATCATATGGTGCAAGCGGTTAGTCACAAGATGTGAGTTATGGATGTAAATGGACAAAGAAACATAAGATCCCTCCCTTGACCAGCTTGTTAATTGTACGGTTGTAACTATCAGCTGCAAGCTGAAAATTGTAGAAATGTCATTAAACAGAATCAGGATGAAACTTTTCAGTAGACTAGTGAAGGAGAAAACCATAGTTAGAGAAGTAGGAAATGCAGTGTGTAACCATCGAATTACGCCAAGTATTGGTGTTATCAGCTGTAATATAATAGCAGGCCATCAAAATGTGCTAATCTTCAAAGTAAATAAGGATACCTTCTTTTTCTTAACAGGCTTGAGGATTTTAATAACGCATCGCTCATCGTTTGTTACATTAACTCCTTCAAAGACTTCACTGTATTTCCCTCTGCCTACTTTCCGCACGACCTCATAATCATCCTGCTCACTGAATGGGGAAGAACCATCAGTTGATCAAACTAAGTACATAGCTACAAGAAACAAGATATGTAATTCCATAAAAAAAAAATTATTATTTTTCACTCCAAAATTCACCAACTAAAAAGGTGACAACACATGTCAAAATTTTGAAACAGTAAGCAAAAGTGGATTCACTACTGTGATAGTGATCGAGGGCCATATGACTACTGTTTAAATGTTCAAAGAATTTGTCCAATTGAGCATTTTGGTTGGTGCAACTCCATTCTGTTTTGCTAAGACCGACCTCCCTACAGACATATTAAATGCCCTTCATCAATACTATTTTGCAGGTGTTTTAGTTTTCTGGTATACAGTTCTCTGGATGCAGCCCCACTCGAGGCATAATTCTGACAAGCACACAACACCTCAAACAACAAATATAGTAAGAGACCTTAAATAGCAAAACACTCGTCAGTAGTACTCCCTCCGTCCGGAATTACTTGTCGTCAAAACGAAAAGAAATGGATGTATTTAGATCTGAAATATGTCTAGATACATTCATTTCTATGACAAATAATTCCAGACGGAGGGAGTATTCAAGAGCAGCTCCAATCGACCCTCAAACAGACACCTAAACAAACCTGATGACCAAAGGTTTTCAAATCCTACAAACCAGAGTTCACTCCCATGACTCCTCATTGCATAATACACAGATCAAGCAAAGCAATATAATGATCCACCCAGTCCGTCCCAATCTCTGCAACTGAACATAAATCATATACACAGCATGTACGACATATCCCCCAACAGTGATACATTGTTATTCAGTGAATTTTAGATGCGATCCTCCCGCATAATCAGTTAATCACTCTACTCTAGATCAAGGCACAGAAAAAAAAAACAGGAGCAGAGTGAGGCGTTGGTTTTACTGTTACCCCCATTGGACGGAGAGGGCCTCGTAGTCCCAGTACTCCCTGGGGCGGCGCACGTTCACGTCTGCGTAGACGCGGGCCGTCGACATGGCCGCCGCCACAACGGCC
>CBMN011744440.1:0-13051 GCA_000582825.1 Hordeum pubiflorum | reverse complement strand
CATGCACCGGGCTGCCCTTTTTACACTTCCTCAACTTTCTAGAATCTACTTATGTTGTTACACGATTTTCCCTAGCTACTTACTCAAGGTAGTATAAAATAGTTTCCCTGTTATTTCACATGTAACATAACATGATTTCAGATGCATCTTTGATCAGTACCTTTCCTAATTATATACTACTAGTAAAGTTACTTAAATAGAGTTAGTCATATGTACTTCCACTAACACATATACAAATACCATCTGTGCATATTAGTGGTCAAAACTTTAAATCGTTGACTGCACACTGTAAAAAGTACATATATTTGAGAATGAAAACAGTATTCTCTTGGTCCAGGAGTGAGTTGGGTCATCAAGTGCTGTCAATCCAGTGCAAAGTTCTGCTTCTTTTGGGAGATTTGTTGATAAAAAGAGAGCCATAGGCAATCCGCATGATAGCTCGTGTTGTTTCATTAATTGAAAGAACAGTAGTGTCATAAATTAATGAGACGTGGGTACACTACTAAATTTGACCTCCGTGTTTCTACCTTCTTTCACTTTTCTCTGTAATTACATTATCCATATGATTGTGATGAGCCATCTTGAGTGAACTGTGATTAAATATCTTAATTGTTGCAGTTCTGATTTCATTTTGTTTGCTGGGGGAAGTGTTTGGTCGTTGGACTGGTGCCCAAAGTTGTGCGACAAGCCTTGTTCTCCTGTAAATTGTGAGGTTGTGATCATCTGACTGATGGCCATGAACTAGCAGCTCTTTTGTTGTGAGTCGTGATGTCGAAAAAGTTCATTCTTCATCTTATTATCCAATGTCTTCTTGTAAGACTATCTGGAGAAATGCTTTGTTCATCGCCCAAATTTAGCAATGAGAAAAATGCCATCATCGTGGCTCCCGAGCCCACATGTCAGTGACATATTCATTTGTTTTACTTAACTGTATACTTTATGTTGGCATATAGAAATATGTCTAAGAAAACTTCAAGACAACCATGAAGTACTTTCTCAAATGCATCTTTGCATGCAGGCTCATTGAATGGTTGCACTTATTTTTCAGTGTCTATGAATAGTAATTTTTTGTTTTGTTTTTAACTGCAAGAATGTACTTGGATATAGAAGAAGATAAGTAGAACATATGAGGTACTTAGAGCTGATCATGATTTTCTATCTGTTGCAGTATCTTGCTGTTGCTGCTCATCCTCCTGGTTCTTCTTACCATAAGCTTGGCATGCCATTGATTGGCAGAGGTATCATTCAAGTTTGGTGTCTCGTAGCACCCTTTGAAGAGGCAGATCCTCACCAGTACAGTAAGAGCAATCGTAGAGGAAGGCCTAGAAAAATACCAGATGAGAATAATTCCATCGAGAGTTCATCAGTTCCTCGAAAACCTATAGGGAGGCCAAGAAAGATAAAAGTGACAACTGCTGATGATCACACAGAACCAAGTCTGAAAAAACCAAGGGGCAGACCAAGAAAGATAGAACCTGCAACTACTGATGATCACGCAGAACCAAGTCTGAAAAAACCAAGGGGGAGACCAAGAAAGATAAAATCTGCAACTGCTGATGATTACGCAGAGCCAAGTCTGAAAAAACCAAGGGGCAGATCAAGAAAGATAGAACCTTCAACTACTGATGATCATGCAGAACCAAGTCTGAAAAAACCAAGGGGGAGACCAAGAAAGATAAAACCTGCAACTACTGATGATCACGCAGAACCAAGTCTGAAAAAACCAAGGGGCAGACCAAGAAAAACCAAGTGCAATGTACATTTGAGTGCTGCATCATCTGATGCCACATCACCAGCACATGGCTTGTGCAATGCAAATTACAAGGAAGAATCAAGTGCCCAACATAGAAAGAAGCCTGTTTCAACAGAGTGTAGTTCTTCAACCACATTCAGTGGCGAAGAACAAAACAATCAGCCAACTCCCAAACCAAGTGACAGTGTGGCCTCAGTTGAAAATTGCAAGAAAGAATTACTTGTGTACACCAGAAGGCGTGTACGTCCTCCTACAAAGAAATCTGCTCCGAATGAAACTTGCTCACTGGCTCTTAGTAGTGACGTACAGAAGATGGAGACATCCTACACATCCATCATGCCAAATAATCACTTGTCTTCTGTTGAGAATCCCCAACTATTGGGTTCATCTATAAGTGAAGACATGGCTAATGAGGCTGGTTTGGTTGTATGTAAGAGTGCAGTTGTTAACCATGAGGTCGTGGAAATGAATGATAGTGATGCTGCCAATCAAGTTGTGCATGCTCCTTTTGAAGACAGTGCCCAGATGATTGTTGAAGTGGAAAATACAGAAGTAGCTCCAATAAAAAAATCAAGTAAAAATGATAATATAATTACTTGTGCAGAAAACTCAAACCTTTCTGCAGTCCCCAAAGGCATTCATCTACCAAGGGTCGTCTTGTGTTTAGCTCATAACGGAAAAGTTGCTTGGGACATCAAATGGAAGCCTCCTCTACCAAATCAGTCAGAACAGAAATCACGTTTGGGTTTTCTTGCAGTACTGTTGGGAAATGGCTCACTAGAAGTGTGAGTACATCCTATGCTAAATCATCATATTGAATTGTTTTGCCATCACTTTTTAAATATCACCATTTATGTACTTATTCATTATTGTGAACAGATGGGAAGTTCCATCGCCAAGCATAATCCAGAAAATATATCCCTCTTCTTTAATGAAGGGTACCAACCCTCGCTTTCTAAAGCTGCGACCTGTATTTAGATGTGCTAAAGTGAAGTGCGGGAACATACAGAGGTATTCCAACTTCTACTTTCATCATTTTGCTATTAAACTAGGTGTCAGATTTAAAATTTCTGTTAAATTTGTCAGCATGAATTTTCATTTTGAATCCATTGTCTCTTTGTAATGGTATAAACAGCATTCCCTTGACAGTTGATTGGTCGCCTTCTCCTCATGATATGATACTGGCAGGATGTCATGATGGAACGGTATCTTTTCTGTCTGTAGTAAATTATTTTCGTAGTTTATATATGACAACCACACCGTTTGGTTAGAAGGTGCTGTGCTGAGAGTTTCATGGTTGGATTTTGATTTTCCAGGTTGCTTTATGGAAGTTCTCTACAGACTTGCTGGCACAAGGTATTTTAATGGTTTATTATCTCCCTTTTCATAGGATTTCTTTACCTATGCCATTCAGATGACATGTCTGACGCAGGAACTGCTTACTTTCACATTTTAAAGAGCAAGCTATTTGATTTCCTGAACTGCATATCTATTTTATTTCGTTTGTGTGTTAGATTAACCTGCTGTTCTGGTTAATCTATAGATTCGAAACCTTTTATGTGTGTCACTGCTAAATCTGTTCCCATCAGAGCCCTCTCGTGGGCACCATATGTGAGGTACTAAGTTGTGTTATACCTCTATTCCATTCCGAAAGGTAAACAGTGAGTCTGACTCTATCATTTTGACAGTGAGGAAAATACAAACACCTTTGTCACTGCTGGAGAGGATGGCCTAAAATTCTGGGATTTAAGGTAGCATAAACTCACTAGGAACTGTAATCAATAATTCAGATCTTTGCTGTGAACAAAACTGCTCTTTGCCACCCCATTTTTTATATTGCGTACATGGAGCTCTACTGAGTACTGACGCGTATCTCAATAGTCAGTAAAATTTCTTTCTTTCTCTTTTTGGTTAATATTTCACCCAGTAACTTTTTTCCAAACTAATTGACTGCACTTTGCAATTTTTAGAACAATGCATCTTTATTGTGCTGTTTTGTAACGATAACATTGCATCTTTATTGTGTTGTTTTGTAATGATAACATTTGGGTCAATAAACAAAGGAGCGTTTAATCTGCAAAACCTGTTATCTTCACATGAAAAATATCAGAACGCCTTTCATCAAAACAAAAAACATAACTTTTGGGTTGCATCTCATAAAACTCGTTTGTTGCAGAGATCCATACTGTCCTCTGTGGGAACTAACTACTGCCCCAAGGGCTGTTTTAAGTCTTCATTGGTTAAAGGATGCAAGGTAATATTTTGTCCCATTTATAGCAAATAAATCTCATGCCATTTGTAGTAATATGTCCCATTCCTTCCATATATAGTAAACAAACCTGCTGACATTAGATAGGAACTTGGTTTACCTTATATTCAATTTTCCCCCGTCAGTTAGAAATTAGGTAACTTCAGATGCAAATCGTTTCTCATTGAAGTTGAAACGCAAATCACAGTTGGAAGAAAATAAGAAAAATGATTATTTATGTTCTTATGCAATCCATGGCTCATCTGATCTCTGATATGTCAGCATGCTTAACTTGCAAAGGTAGTTGTTTTATTTGGTTATAGAACTAACTAGTTCTTGTAATGCTTCTATGTCAAACCTTTCAATTTGTATTTATTTTGTATGGCTTCTTAAAAACGTAAACGATTCTCCATTAATTTGCTGTTGCTGTGCTATTGGTGCTCTACCTTTGTGTTGATCTAGGCCCTGCGGTAGCTTGTACTTCGAACTATTCTACCTTTTCAATGAAAAGAAACACAAATGTTTTGTGTTTTCTGGAAAAAACTGAAGGACTTCATCTACTCATGTATATTCTGTATTTCTGTGTTACTTTATTATCGACCCAACTAACAATGATTATTGCTAATGAATAAAATCTACTGTGCTTGAATTAAAGCCAGTTCTTCCTGGCATTTTGTTTGAATCAATACGGCGACTTTTTCTTCTACCTTTTAACCTTATCTGGTTAATTTTACATTGGTGTTACCATTATTTCCTATATCAACATCGTAAGGCGACCATGTTTACCTTGGTGGGCAAGTAAATTGGGGGTTAGTCCCATCCATTTTTTTGTCAAAACCGCTTGGTCTATAAAGTGGGTAGGTTTTCCACTTTTCAGGCATATAAATCCCTGAGGAACATGACATAGATCCAGGCCTATTCTTTCGCTTGTCCTAAACATAGTGAAGATGTAGGACTCAGGTGGCTTGTAATGTTTGGTTGGAATTAATTGACATTGAAGGATGACTAATCAAAACTTTCTTGTTCCACTCTTTTTTGTGTGTGTTTTTGTCCATGATTAGTATTCCCTTGTTTATAACGCTATGGTCTGGCTTAGTAAAATACAGTAGTAAAATCTCTATGGGTTGAAAGTTCTACTTAGCTCCCAAAGTGGCCTTACTGTGTATATATGCAGGTTATAAAAAAAATCTGTCTACTAGGTTAGTAATGCTAATTGTTCCATGTCCAGAGGTATTGTCATCTCATTGGAAGATGGTACATTGAAGTTCCTCAGCTTACCTACAATAGCCAATGATGTACCTGTCACCGGAAGGCCATTCGCTGGGAATAAAACTCAAGGCGTTCATACTTATCAATTATCAGAATATTTGATATTTGATATGGGATGTCCATGTCTCAGAAATTACCGGTACATTTCCAGAACCATGCCTAATTACAGTCAATATCCTGCCTAAGCAGAATGCAGTTACATGTTTCCCAGTAAGAAGCCTTGGGTGGTATCTTTTCTTAGACAGTTGTGTCAAATAAATGAATACAAAGCTTATAATTATGTTATTTGCCGTATATACTAATACTTGAATTGTTTATTATTTTAGTAATATTCACCTGATAAGATTCTGTTTTGGACACTTGATTTTCCTTTTTGTGATATTTATAATTTTTACAATGCTCTCCTACATTTTGGACACTGATATTAAAGTTTTTAAAATGGATCTCTATACAGAAGGAGAATGAGTAGCTTCTCATAAAAATATCAAACTGATGCACATACAGGTGGAATGTTATTTTCGCTATGATTCATGAATTGGCAATAATTCTTTGCCTATATACAGGTCAAGCAGCTTATTGCGTGGTAGATGGTACTGCTGTGCGCTTCCAGGTGAACTTGCTAGCCTGTATTCATTATCAACTTGTGCCTGTCATCCAGATCTTTGTGCTAAATGAATATTGCACACGTGTAGCTTACTTCGAGATTCTGGGAGAAGAAACCTGGGAGGAACCGTGTACCTTATTTCCTCTGTGGTTCACTGGCAGAGGAGGGGACAGTCATTAAGATCGGTGGCACGTTGCAAAGCTCTCCTTTATCGAATGTTCCTCTGGTCACGAGAAAGGGCCCAGAATCGTGCCAAGATGTAGATCAAGCGCATGGCATGCGAGAAGAGAAGGAACTACCGACTCTCACTAACTCAGGTAAAAGTAAAACCCTCTCCAATTTGCCGCAAGTCATATCATTGGCTTACTGCCTGACATGCTTGCTGAACTACACTGCAGAACATGTAGATCAAGAACTCGGAGATGGTGAACTAGACGAAGGCCGAGAAACTAGTGCTCTAGTTTTAGCTGATGCTCTAATGCAAGAGAATGATGGCATGCACAATGGCCCAGTTGATGGAAACGCTAAAGACGACTTCGAGGTCTTCCCTCCCAAAGCTGTAGCGCTGCATCGGTTGAGATGGAATACAAACAGAGGCAGCGAGAGATGGTTATGCTATGGAGGTGCCGCAGGCATTATTCGTTGTCAGAGGATCTAAGAGACAAGCATATATAATTGGGCCGCAACGAGGAGAATCTGTGGGTGTCCACCCACCTAGAAAATAAGCTGTTGCAGCAGCAATATATGGTAGGTTTGCCTGTTTTCTGCGCAGTTATGCCAACATGACAGAGCTAGATGTGTATCTTAGGAACTCCCAACAGCAACAGATCCTTGTAGTTTAGGAACTCAAGTTGAGGGAGGCAATAAGAGCTTCATATCTTGGGCTCAGAAAACAATAGGAAATACTTGTGAGAAGTATCAGCTCAGCAAACAGCAACTGGCTGATGCTTTTCTTGGGCTGTAACATGTGTACATGTATTGTCGACGCAATCAGACAGATTGCGCCGATTTGTAAGTAATATTGACAAACTGAAGAGTGTTGTGCCAAATATGTAAGTAATAGATAAATAATAATGGAAATCATGATTGGTCCAAAGCTGCATGCCATTTTCCCATTTTCTCAAAATATAAGCTGCGTTTGATTTCTTTTACGGTCTTCAGTACATTATTTTGACTACGATTTTCATAGGGTGTAGCTAGGTCTCACGACTTAGACTTAATCAAGTCTCAGTCAAGTGATATACTATATAAGAAGAAAAAAAAGGAAAAAAAAACTGAAAAGGAAAATTTGTACAAATCTCCATGCAAGATCAAAGGACTATAGCATCGACTGAGACATAACGAAGTCTCGACTAGGATTTAACTAAGCAAGGAAAATATTGAAAAGAAAAAAAATGTGCGAATCTCCATGCAAGATCAAAGGAATATAACATCGACCGAGACATAACGAATCATTAGTCTATTGAGACTTAGCAAAACTGATGGGAGAAATAAAACCGAGGGAAAATAAGAGAAGGAAGGTGCCATATTTTACATCATCAGCTATGACAGACAAATTTCTGTTGCCCTACAGCATACTTTTGAGTCCCCAAAAACTGTTTATGGGCGCCCTATTTTGCATCATCTGTTGGAGAGATACTCTAAGGGCAGAGGCGTAGCCTCGCACCATGTGCTCTGCAATGAAGGCACCCATGGCTGATTCAGTTGTATTAACTATGTGTTGCAATTTATAAACGCCGTCTAAGCGGGTGTAATATCCTAATGTGCTATGGATGTTATCCGATTAGGATATACTTTGGTGAAACTTTTGAAGCTAACATTTAAAAGTAGGGAAATGCCACCAAATTTATCTCAAAAAGGGCAAACTTCCCTTGTTGAAAATCAACAAATAAAGACAACAAGCCCCCTTTAATCATTTCCGAAAACCGTTGATAAAATTCTGTTAGGAACAGTCTGATCTATGCCCAAATATTCAGCGACAGTGAAGGATAGCCGCTCCCCAAATATTCTTACTATAGGGATTTGTGAAACGAGCTTGCCATATAAGTTGCCAAGATCTAGCCTACGTGGGTGGATCTGGCGACAACATTGAAACAATGTTCTCACCATCTAGGTGTTGCGATGATGGTTGATTGCATGTTTTTGTTCGCCTCGACAAGACTTTCAGAGGTGTGTGTGGCTGTGTGCATCATAATCATGTAGAGGTCAGGTGTGTGCATCATAACTATATTGCCTTGTTGCTGCTGCATTTATCAGGAGTGGAGGTAATGAGTTTTCGCCAAAAATCATCACACATGTATTACTAGTACTTAGTTGTGGCTGGCTATGTACAGTCCTACAGTACATTAGCAAAAAGATTCACTAGCTGTTACTCAACAATCTCCATGACGCACAGCTTGTCAGGAGAGCAACAATCCAAAACGCTTGCAACATTGGTACTCAACCGGTGAGAGTTCGGTGCCTCCGGCTGGACGGTGATCCACTCACCGCTGACATGCTCGACATGTTCATGCTGCTCAGGGTGGGCAGAGAACCTGGCCTTGGCGACGTCTCGGCACATCTTGTTCAAGTGGTCGATGGAAAGGATCAAATCGAAACCATCTTCCGTCTTGTTGCTGGTCTTGCGGAGCTTGACGCCGACATCCACGCTGCGGGAACTTGCAGCACCGAAGAGCAGAGGATGCCCGAGGACTAGTTCGTCGGAGAGGCTGCATATCTGTCGGAAAGTAAAGTTCGTTTCAGGTACCAGTTTCAGACAAAGATAGCAGCTCTTAGAAGAGCAGTAAATATAACTATCATGAAAGTAAGGGTTGAAGTTGCGTGTTTCGAGCCCCGGCCTTTAAGTTCATATTTTGAAACCCCAAAGATTTAAAATGATGGCATGCTTCTCATTGATGTTCTTTTAGCAGGCTAAGTGTTGAGTTGCAGATTGCAGAGCTTAGGTAGTTGCATGTAGCTGGAAGTTTTAAAGATTTATATTTCATAGAACAAATCAGATTGTCTGTGGAGTTGTCATAATTCCGAACGAAGTTAAGGCAACAAAAAGTACAAAAGTGAGAGGAAATGCGAGATGGGGGGAAACACGAGGCAAATGGCACATGATCATACCTGTACATACTCTATGCCCATTGCATTCAACGTGTCCAAAATTTTATTTGATGATAGTGAGCTGAAAATCGCCCCAGTTCCAGCTGGCCTTTGAAGTATCTCCCATGGGGACTTCAGCAGAATTTTTTTGCTCTGCAGCTCAGAGGACAGACTGACAACTGGTAGTTTCATCTCTTCAAGGACCCATACCTGCAGATGGATTCAGTGGAACATTATAAAAGTACAGGAGCTTGGCTATTTTGAGATCCAAAGTTACAAATAAATTAGAGATTAATGCAGGCGAAGAAAGATTTTTATATTCAGAACTGAACATGATGGGGATCTCTCCCCATTTGCCACTCGACTCTCTTAAGACTGAAAACCAAAAGAGAGTCAAGCACCGCAGGCTACATGTACAACTGAACTGATGTACATATGCTGGTAAGCTTATATGCACAAGAATAAATTCCAGGTTACCATACATTTCAAAACGCAATCTTAAAGTAACTGCTTCTCTGGACTGGAATGTTCAATGTGGAATGTACAATAACACAAATGTGAGGTGTGGGCAGTTCCACCAAGAATGTGAACTCTAATGAAACTACCAAAGTATTAAGTCGAAAAATGGAAATGTATAGTCACATTGACACACCTGTTTTTTTTTTTGGCAAAACAGAGAGTACCTACATAAACACGTAGTAGGACAATGTACAGTACCTTCTGGGTGTCAAAACCAAAATAGTCGTTCTCTACCAAGTAGTTCCGAACTGAATCCACATGATCGTCAGGAGAAATAATAACGAAAGGGGGAGATATGTGATTTTCTTCAACCTGCATCAAACAAAAATGAATAAGATTTGTCCACACATTAGTCGTTTTTTGCAGGTGGAACTAACAGGGCGAATTTTACAGCTCACTACGCATGTAGCAAACAAGCAGCAAATAACTGATGCCCACCATAAATTCTATCCTTAGTAAACACTCCCTCCGTTCAAAAATATAAGATGTTTGAAATGAGTGAACAAACACACTAAAATGCGTCTATATACATCCAAATCAGAAAAAAGTTAGAACATCTTATAATAGTGAACGGAGCGAGTAGTAGATTAGGATTCAAATGATATATTTACCAAAGCATATTCCTGAATAGTACTCCCTCCGATCCAAAATAAGTGTCGTGGTTTTAGTTCAAACTTGGCACTTATTTTGGATAGGAGGGAGTAGATCACAGCACAAAAACTTCAGCAATAAAGGACATTGATCGACCTTGAACATAAGGAAGAGCGAACTTAGCAGTTCTCAACCTTTCTTCTTCACGCAACATATAAGTATGAAACAATCAGAAACTGTGTCGGTCTGTCCTTATGGCAGCATGGTCATAAAATTTTAAATGACATTCAAAATAAATTATAGAGAAAGTGCATTTGATTGGTGATACTATATTCAGTTCCAATACAGAAACAATGCAGTGGCCATCATGAATAATGCATACCTTCATCAACTCACTAAAAGAGTTAAGCAATCTCTGAAACTCAGCATCCACAATATCAGAGCCAGAGCCATTTGTAACAAGTACGATTGCTGCTTTTGACTTCTGAAGGATTTCACGACCTTTGCTAAATTCATTACTGAAGACATTCTTCCCTTTCTCTGCATGGTTCATGAGGGTCTCGCGAGGTATCCTCATCACATTTTTTCTTGATGAAGAGTTAGCAAGAACATTCTTTGACATACTGAAAATGACAAAAGTTTCGAAGTGTAAGCCGCAGGCTAGATTAAAAATTCAGGACAGACCCCAAATGCATATTGCTTGACCAAAATAACAGAAAGGCTGATATTGTTACATATGAAGAGCATTCTGGAACTGCATTCATGAATATATAGAAAATATTTAGTGAACGTGATGATGACCAAATCAGCTTCTTTTGAAAATACTTTGGCAAGACAGGGAATAACGGGAATCCACAATTAGTACCTGTCAACCTGCTTGCTGACACTATGCATTGCATGTTTGAACAATTGAAAGTCAATGCTCGCAATTTGTTCAGCAAGTGAAGCCTTTTCGAGCTTGTCCCCTGATAGCAAACCTTCCAGAATATGACCCTGTTCCATTTCATGTAGTACCTTCTTTGCTGCAGTTATGCGACGCTGTAGTTTCTTCTTTTCCTTCCAATCCTGTAACAATTTAAAATAGAAACACTTTATTTGAAGGAACACAACAAAAACAAAAAATAGCTCAGATCATTGCATCAATCTTGGTTAGAACCTAAAGCATGACATTTCAACCACATATGCTCATTTAAAGAACCGTTACATGAGATGCATCTATCATCTACAACAGTCAGGAGAGCTGCTACTATCAACATTATAGCTCTTTAGATCAGACATGTTCTTTTTTGTAAGTGCAAGTTATGTACTAAAAAGGGATCATGGCATGTAACAGAAGGATGGCGCGGACCTAACCATCGCACGCCTTTCTTTCTTTGATTTCTCAGGACGTGTGTTGACCTCAAGGAGACCCTTTGGTGGTGTAATCCACATCTCTCTACTCTCCATATCAATATCGGGCACAATATCTTCAGCAAATGGAATCCACACGTGCTGACGGGATGGAGTTGAATCCGGATTTTCTGAATCAGTCTGCACATCATTCTCAGCAGAGCCAACCATAACCTGGAGAAGATCGCCACCTCCAAAATTGAAGACCTGTGCAACAGTGCCTACAAGCTTGCCTGTATCCTAGGAAGGGAAACAAAAGGACCAACTTCGATCATCAAAATTGTGATGAAATCATCTATGGAGGAAACAGCCAGCATAATATGTCAGTGCCAGTGTACATTTTGATGGTGGTGTTTACTTATAGTGGGTAGAAAGAGCAATTTGGCGACGCAACAATGACAAGTTCCAACATTAGCAATAACATAGTTTGTTATATACATGATATCACAGCTTTTTAATGTTACTTAAAAAAGAATCCAAAAACATCGCAGCTTTTTAATAGGAAAAAGTATATTGTTCTGGTATTTAATGTTACTAAACTGAAGTATCTTATACAAGATTACATAAGAATGACATAAGTATAGTACTATTTTACAGGATGTGTGTGCCTTTAATTTGATTACCAAGGGCCCAAGGCAACCACCCAGATAGCCAACAACATACCACATGTACTTTTCATCCAACTACCCAACAGCAATTCAATTCTTGTAGGTACCGCTGTGCTTTTCACCTTACTCATGATGCGGCTTCATTTTTGTAATGGAAATCAACAAATGAAACACACGACAAACTTAGGGGGTGAAAACATCAAAGGGGAAATATATATGTACCTTGACAATAACACTCATGCCAACGAGATCAAGAGAATAGATCTCATCCTCCTCCAGTTCCGGCCTATCCTCGGCCTTCACGAGAACGGCCGAACCAACTATCTGCCTGGCCTAAGAACAGAACAGTCACAAACAAAATCGCATCAGAAGCTAACCATATGGGTATAGCAACAACTGATACCACAGCTAGATTGTCTACATATGAATGCTCGTTCCATAAATTAAACTTTTTGCTACTAATAACTACGCTGACACTGCGACTAGTTCTTCAGACCCCCAGATTCAGAGATAACAAGTGACGCAGGCACAGAAATGCAAAGAAGCAGACCTCGTTCAAGGAGTCGACGCCGTCGAAGCGCACGATCCAGCCCTTCTTCCCGGTGTGGGCTTTTCCACGAACGAGCTCGAACTCTCTGACCTGCATCTTCCCAGCGGCGCGGGCCCTCAGCCACCTCTTCCCCGGCTGCCAGAACCGGATTCGAACAGACAGACGAGAAATGCTCAATTCGACCGCCGATTAGCATCAAACCATAGAAAGATTGGGAACGGAGGGGAGATATGGGGGTACCGTGGCGAAGCGGAGCTCGGGGAAGTCGGTGCGGGGCGAGACGAGGACGTCGCCGCGCACCCCGTGCGCGCCGCTCACGTACCCAACCTCCACCAAGCCATCCTCCTCCACGAGCTCCTGCTCCTCGTCTTCATACTCCTCGCATTCCTCCTCCTCGTCCTCGTTCTTGTGGTCGTGCTGCGCGTGGCTGGGG